>VDFB02058038.1:0-39643 GCA_007258455.2 Sequoia sempervirens
ATTAAGGTTAGAGTTATGGTTAGGTTTAGGGTTAAGATTAGGGTTAGGTTTTCAATTATGGTTATGGTTATGGTTAGGTTTAGGTTTAAGGTTAGGGGTACAATTAGATATAGAATTAGCATTAGGATTACAATTATGGTTAAGGTTATGATTAGAGATATAATTAGAGTTAGGGTTAAGGTTAAAAGGTTACAATTAGAGATAAATTTAGGGTTACATTTAGGGATAGGGATATAGTTAGAGATAAAATTAGGGTTAGGGTTATGATTAGAGATTGAATCAAGGTTAAGGTTAGGGTTACAATTAGAATTAGGGTTAAGGTCAGGGTTAGGGTTAGGGTTATGGTTAGGTTTAGGATTAGGATTAAGGTTTGTGTTACAATTAGAAATAGAATTAGGGTTAGGGTTATAATTATGGTTATGGTTAGAATTAGGTTTAGGGTTAGGGTTACAATTAGATATATAATTAGAGTTACAATTATGTAATTAGGTTTAAGGTTAGGATTAGGGTTTAGGTTATAATTAGATATATAATTAGCGCTAGGGTTAGGGATATGATTATGATAAGGCTTAGGTTTAGGGTTAAGGTTATAGTTAGAGCTAAAATTTAAGTTAAGTTTAGGGTTAGGATTATAGTCAAGGTCAAGGTTAAGGTTAAGGTTAGGTTTAGGGTTAGAGTTAAAATTAGAGATATAATTAGGGTTAGGGTTAGGGTTAGAGTTAATTTTATGGTTATAAATAAGGTTAGGATTAGGGTTAGGGTTAAGGATGTGGTTTAGGTTAGAGTTAGGGTGATTATGATAAGAGATAGAATTAAGATTATCGAAAGCATTAGGCTTAGATTTCGAAGTTAGGGTTAAGGTTAGGATTAGGCTTAGGGTTAATGTTAGAGATAGAATTAGGATTAGGGTTATGGTTATGGTTATGGTTAGGTTTAGGGTTAAGGTAAGGGTTAAATTTAGATATAGAATTGGGGTTAGGTTTAGGCTTAAGGTTAGGGTTTAGGTTAGGTTCAGGGTTAATATTAAGGTTAGGGTTAGGTTAGAGATAGAATTAGGGTTGCAATTAGGTTAGAGATAAAAATAGAGTTAGGGTTAGGGTTATGGTTATAATTACAGTTAGGTATAGGATTAAGGTTATGATTAGGGTTATAGTTAGAGATAAAATTAAGGTTAGCTTTAAGGTTAGGATTATGACTATGATTAGGGTTAGGGTTATAGTTAGAGATAGAATTGGGGTTAAGGTTAGGGTTAGAGTTAATGTTATGGTTATAATTAGGGTTAGGTTTAGGGTTAGATAAATAAAATTATGGTTATAATTAGGGTTAGTGTTAGGGTTATGGTTAGAGTTAGGGTTATAGTTAAGGTTAAGATCAGGGTGAGGATTATGATTAGAGATATAATTAGGGTTACCATCAACATTAGGGTTAAAATTAGATCTAGGATTAGGGTTAAGGTTAGGATTATTGTTAAGGATAGAGTTAGAGATAAAATTAGGGCTAGACTTTGGGTTAGGATTAGGTATAAGGTTAGGGTTAGGGTTATAGTTAGAGATATAAATAGAGTTCAGGTCAAGGTTACATATAGAAATATATTTAGGATTAGGGTCAGGGTTAGGGTTAGAGTTAGGAGTAGAGATAGATTTAGAGTTAGAAATAGTGTAAGTGTGAGGGTTAAGATTAGGATTATAACTAGAATTTGTGTTACATTTAGAATTAAGGTTAGTGTTAGGGTTAGATAAAGAATTAAAGTTAAGATTTAAGTTAGAATTATTGTGAGTGTTAGGGTTAGGGTTAGAGTTAGATCTAGAGGTAGGGTTAGAGTTAGGGTTAGAGTTAGGGTTAGAGTTAGAATTAAACCCTAATTGAACCTTAAACATAACACTTATACCAACCCTAACACTAATCCTAACCATAATAAAATCTAAATTTAATTAAATTATAGTCATACTCGAATTGAACTCTAACCCTAACCTTAATTGAACCATAACCCTTATTTAAAAATAATACTAACTTTAACCCTAATACTAACTTTGACCCTAATTATAATTAACCTTAACCCTAGTGGAACCATAAAAAATAATTTTAACCCTAACCCTAACCCTAATTCAACCATAATTGATCTCTAACCCTATTCCCAATTAAATCTTGTCCCTAATTAAACCCTATCCAAACTCTAAGTGAGAACTAACCCAATTGAAATCTAACTCTAACATTAATCAAATCTTAACCTAATCGAACTTTAATCTTTATTAAACCATAAACCAAATTGAAACCTAATTGAATAGTAATTGTGATTGAAATATAACCCCTACCCAAATTGAACCCTAACCTTAACCCCAATTCAATCTTAATTGAACCCTAGTCCTAAGGTCCTAATTAAACTCTAATCCTAACTCTAAAACCAAATTGAAGTTGAACCCTAACCCTAAACCTATCATTAAACCTTACCCTAATTAAAACATAACCCTCACCTTAACCCTAATTAAATCCTATGTGAACCCTACTCCTATCCCTAATTGAACCCTAAACCTAACCTTGACCCTAACCTAATTTGAACCTCAATCCTAACCCTTACGCCAAGTTATATTTTAAGAACCTAACTATAACCCTACCTTAATTGAACCATAAATATAATACTAAGTGAACACTAACCTAATTGAAACCTTAGACTAATAAAAGCATAACCTTAATAAATTTATAACCCTAACCTTGATTAAATTATAACCCTTATTAAGCCTTAACCCAAATTGAACCCTTACCCTTAAAGCCTAAGCCTAACCCTAAAATCCTAATTGAACTCTATCCAAAAATTTGATCCTTAATTAATTATAAACCTAACATTAACACTAGAACTAACCCTTAACCTAATTTTTAAATACATCTAAATCTGGATTAGTTCAAAAAACCCAATAACCCACAATTGAAACTAAAGGTGACCAAGCTCTGATACCACTTGTAAGGAATCTAAGGTAGTAGAACAACTTCCTACACTAATCTTGAAAGAAGAATAATGTAAAACTTTGCAAATATTTAATAATTACAAAAAAATAAATAGAAATAAACAAAAATATCATGCATACCACAACATAGTGATTTATGTGGGAAAAAACCTTTTAGGAGGAAAACCCCACTCTCCAAAAGCCACCTAAGATATTATTTAGAAATCATAAAGATTACAATATACTTGTAGATCAAGCTTCTCACAAGAGTATCACCATTAGATATCAAGAGACAACACAAACGCTATCAAACTCTTAGAAAACATCACACTCTACTGCAACTGTAATATAACACCCTCATAAAATAGGATTACATTCTAGGGCAAGACATGCCAAAAAAATATTTTCCATTAGATATAAAACCTAATAACAAATGGTATAGATTTATAATATATTATTATTTAATCTATGTTGGCCATTTTAGGAGTTTCCTGAAAAAGTTAACATGCTCACATTTCACTCCTCCATGCCACCTTGTGCTCCCATTGTATATTACACCTATATTTAATTATTTTGAGAATAGATAGGAACCTCAAGATTGATATCTCTTGGAATCTTTTAGATAGATGTATTTAAGATATTTATGCTAGTAGCATCTGTAGTGTGGTATGTAAAATATCACTACCATTTTGGAACTTCAATGATTTCTTGCCTCTTCTCTTTGTGCATTATTCATTTGTTCATGTTGTTGTCTCATGTAATTTCGATCATATTCTCTTCAATGTTCTCTTCATTGTTCTTCATTTTTAAAATTTAATCTTGGATGAGGCATCCTAAACATTAATATAATAAATTTAATCAAACAAAATTATGTTAAAAAAATAATACAAATTATCCTAACAATTATGTCACAAAATACAAGTTAAATGACAAATGTTATTTATTTATAATATGACAAATTAATTGATAAATTTTATTTATTTGTAATATATAATACATTATTTAAACAATGAGTGTCTTTAAAAAAAATTATTCAAAAATAAAATATAAATTAAATTTTTAAGTATTATAAATATGAGAAATTTTATTATACACTAATTTCATAATAAAATATATCACAAAATTAATACATATTAATTGATAAATCTTATTTATTTATAATGAATAATAAATAGTTTAATCCTCTTAATAAAAAATTGTCTTTAAAAAATAATTACAAATAAAATATATTCAAACCCTTTCTAACAAATAATATTTTCATATTAAAATAGACCTAAAATTTTATTTATGAATTACATATTAGAATTTACTTTTTACCTTTAAATTTTTTTGAAAAATATACAAATCATAGAAAGTAAAAATTATTTTATTTATTTCAAAAATTTGCAAATGATAGAAACTAAAAATTAAATGCACATACTTGTATTGTTTTTTTGCACCTTCTTTCAATTCGTAAATTTTTTTAATTTATTTTTCTCAAATAATTGTTGCACCTTCTTAGAATTGGTAAAATTTATTAATTGCTACACCTTCATCAATTAGTAACTTTTTTCGTGAATGTGTAATTATTTTTTCCTTTCTTCTTCCTCTCTCCATTTATATAAATATTTTTGGGTGACATGGATTCGTTTGTGTTTTAATTTATATTTGTTGGTTATTTATTGTTTCATATACCTTTCATTTTTTTTATTAACATGCTCACATTTCAATCCATGTTTCCATTGTAGGTTACCCTCTTAGCATAATTAAACCACAACCCTAAATTTATTGAAACCTAATCTTAATCCTAACTGTAATTGAATCTTAACCCTAATTCTAACCCTTATTAAACCCTAACCCAAATTGAACCATAACCTTGACCTTAATTGAACACTCATTGAATCTTGGAACTTGAAGCATATCCCTAACTTTAACACTATCACCCTAATTCAACTCTAACACTAATTGAAACCTATTCCTAATATTAACCCTTATCTTAATTCAACACTCCCTAACTTTGAACCCTAATTGAACCTTAGCACTTGAACCCTAACCCTAGCCATAACAGTAAACCTTACCCTAATTCAACATTTATCTTAATTGAATTGCACACCTAATTGAACCCTAATCTTCAACATTAAACCTTACCCTAATTCAACCCTAACCCTAACCTTGACTCTAAATCTTGATTGAATCCCAACCTAATTAAATCTTAATCCTAACCTTGATCCTAACCCTATTTGAACCCCAACCCTAACCCAAATCCTAAAATTTACCATATAAACCTAACCCTTATTGAACCTTAACTGTACAACTAATAAGTGAAAACTTAACCTAATCAAACCCTAAACCTAATTAAATACTAACCTTAACCTTAACCCTAACCTTAATTGAACCCTTACTTTGATTGTAAACTTAACTTTACCCCTAACACTAACCATAGTTATAATTGTAATTCTAACTCTACTTCTTACCCTAATTCTAATCCTAACATTAACCTTCACCCTAACCCTAACTCTAACCATAATTTTAATGATTTTTGAATTATAGTAAGAAGAATTAGGGTTAAAATTACAATATTATTAATAATTATAAAATTAAGATAATAATTAATTATTTCAATTATATCTCTAAATTATTAATTATGACTCTAACCTTAATATATAATTATGAGTTTTAAAACATTTAAAAATAATTATTTAATAGTGTTTAAGTTATAATATAATTTGATTATCTTTCTTTATCTAAAATGGTTAGGATTTTAATTGTTGCAGTGGCATAGGATTTTAATTGTTGTAGTGGTGTACGATTTTAATTATTGTAGTGGTGTAGGATTTTAATTGTTATAGTGGAAAAATGGGTGATTGACCATTTCGATGATTGAAATAGGTGACTGACCATTTCAATGATCAAAATAGGCAATTGACTATTTCAACGATCAAAATAGGTGACCATTTCAATGATCAAAATAGGCGACTAACCGTTTCAATGACTGAAATAAGCGACTCACCATTTCAATGACTGAAATAGGTGAGTCACTGTTTCAATGACCAACTATTTCAATGACTGTTTCAAATGCATGTTGAACATTTTATTTTTCATGTGAAACTTTCATGTAACATCACATACCACTATTCTTACTATTTCAATTATATCTCTAAAGTTATTAATTATAACTCTAACCTTAATATATAATTATGCATTTTAAAACATTTAAAAATGAATATTTAGTAGGGTTAAAGTTATTATGTCGATAGACATAACCCTACAATGGAGCATGGTGTCTATAGGAGGTCAACACAATCTGTCACAAATAAAACATAGAAACAAACACATTTTAAAAACAATAATAAAATGTTTTAGAATTAAAAAAAATATTTAAAAGTAATACATTTCAATAATGTAATAATAATATAATATATTACTAATCCAAAACACAAAACATAAATATATTTTAGAAACAAAACAAAAAAACACAATATAACAAGAGCTGCAGAGCCGTGAAGTTCCTGCCTAAATGTTTAAGAATGGTCTTGTTTTTATTTGTTGTGTTTGCTACATTTTAGCAACAATGTTGATATTATAACAACTTAATAGTAATCTTGCAATTGTCAGATGATGACATGTAATACCACAAACAATATCAGGAAATTGCAAAGTAGGTGATTTTTGACAATACAATAGATGTAATCATATATCTTTAGAGTCTCCAAATATAGTGTTTGAAGAACATTAAAGATTTTAAAATTTTCTTTTAATTGGTCGGTTGATGTTGGTAGAAGCATCGAACTCAAAATAATACATAGACATATCCTGAAAGATTTTTGGATAATCCATAATTTCATGAGCAAAAGAAATTAAAATTGTGATAAGAAGGATGGGGTAAAGAGGTCAATCTAGGTAGTAAGGAGGGCTACGTTGAAGGTAGAAAGGGGAAGGAACATGCATGGCAGGAGGAAGAAGTCACACCACAAAAGGAGAAATGAGATGGCACATAAGTGGGCATCGTTAAAATATGAATTAACAATTTTTGGGGGCTGCATGGATTGGAGGTGTGGCAGAGAAGTGAGGTCGCACCTCATGAGTAGGAGATAAAAGGAAAAACATTGAACAATCCATGCTAATGAAAGTAGAGAGGACTACAAAATAGATTGGAAGAGAGCCAAGTAGGAGGCGCTATTCAGGGAATAAGAGTGTGTATGTTGATTCCTCTATAAATAGTAGGTTGGGACTACATAATAGAGTGGAAAAGAGCTGAGTAGGAGGGGCTATTAAGGGAATAGGAGTGTGTATGTTCCACCCTCTATAAATATTAGGTTAGGTGTTTTGGGCTTGTTCTCTTTTAGTTTAATTCATTCTTTTAATTTTTTGTTCATCATGTGTTTTCTTATACTTCACAATTAGTGACTCTATTACCCATGGACAGTCAAATCTTGTGTTCTGGGTTGTTTAGTATCATTTATAGTATTTGTCCCTAGTTAGAGCCAATTTTTACCTCATTTTTCATCAAATCCTTTTGATCCTTGCTAAAATTTGGAGAAGTTCATCATTGGTCATTCGGTTTCGATAAGGTTCTTAGAACCTTGTCAATTTTTGACAATGTTTCACTAACCATGTGTTATCCCGAAAACTTGTTAAAGGTTCATATTATTTTTGATGTGTTGGTCATCACTTAAGTTATAATAATATCATTAGCTTTCGATGACATTTTTCAGAACCTTATTGGGTTTTGATACTGTTTTCCTAATCTAGTCTAAAGCCAACACAAGTAGGGAAAGTTGACCCATTCAATCAAAAGTGGAGAAATTGAAGACAATAAAGAACCATTTAGGAACTTATTGAAGGTTTTGAAAAATTTGTTAGAATCCAAAAGGTTTTAGAAGCCTCATTAAATTCCAAAGGGTTTCCACATCCTTGGGATGGTGAGTTATTTTATTTTGGCTTCTATGGTTTCACAACCATCATCAAGACCTGACATGGTTTCCACAACCAAGTCCAGAGTCAAATTTTTTTGATACTTTGGTTCCACCATGAGCTCTCATAAAAGTTTGGAAAGATCGAAGGCATTGAAGTTTAATTTTGGAACTTTCTAGAGGTTTTGAAACCTTTGTCAAAATTCAATAAGGTTTCTACAACTTTGAGAAAAGTTGTAAAAAATTCATTAAAAAATAATTATAAGTTCTCATTGGAAGCTCACATTCTAAATTTGGAAGAATATCAGGTAGATTGTGCAAAAAAATTATGAAGTAAGGAGAAGAGGATGGATGAGGTTGTCACTAAGGTAGATTGTAACTTTTAGATTAAATTATGATATTCAAGGTATCGAAGATGATGACTTTAACCTGGTTGATCACATCTTCATAGAACGCATACAAATCCAACCCATCCTACCAATATATTGGATTTTTAATGAAATATAAACCATTGAGGCTAAGATGGAAATATTACTTAGGTGAATAAATGAATGGGTAATGAAAAATAAGGCTAAAATGAAGAATCCTACCCCTCAGAAAGCTAAGGAAGTTACAAAGAAATCATAGATTAGTTAGAGGAGGTCTTCATCACTTCAAAAAATGGCATCCACAACACAGTAGACTACCTTTGGAGGTAGTGGATATGATGATGAAGATCCCTTATGAAGTAGGAATTTGGAAAATTCTTGTGAGGTATCTGATACATCTCCTCTCAAAAGGTCACTTAAATTTTATTTTCCAAGAACTAGTAATGTCCCCACACCTTCATCTGTCTCATGGTTAGAACAATATTTAACCAAGAAAAAAAAGGTGGTTGACTTAACTTGAGTCTACCCAATAAGGATATTGTGTCTCAATTAAACCAAAGAATTCCACATATCAAAAACCTAAAACCACATCCTGATTGTTGAATGATCCCTCCTAGGGAAATATGTATGTTGAGGTTGCTCATCTCTCTGCTCAAAAAGAGGCTAGTCAAATGATTGCAAGTGATTTCAGTATCACTAGGATTTATCTAGGACCCAAAAATATAATAGAGAAAAAAGTTGAAAATTTTCAAATAGCGAATAATCTATTAACTAACACTATTTATATTTGAGTTTTTTGGGATGTGATTTTTTTCAAAATATATATGTTAGTTTTTATTATTTTATATGTTTGGTGTGTTTTCATTTTTATTAATTAATTGTGTATGTGACTCCTTAATAGCTTTTTTTCATACACTTAGGCTACTTTATAATAAATAATTTAAAAAGTTTAAAACAAAACGATAATAAACATGCATTTTTTAAAGTTCTACTCATATATAATATAGGTCATCTATCATATACAATAGCTATAGTTACACACACTTTTTTATTTGTCAACAAGTGTTTACTTTATGGACTAATATTTTGAGAAGTGTATTATAAAAAAATTAGCTCTCACTTCACAATTGTGTATAAAACACCTATATTCATTTACACATAAAATAATTAATATTTAATAATAAACATAATAATTGCATCATTTAATATTTAAGATTTCGTATTAAGTGAAAAAATTATCTAGAAAATAAAGATGAAATTAAATTTTTATAATTGTTTGCATATGTTGTATTATTTATTTTATTACTATATAACATTAAAAAATTGTTAAAAAATAAATAAAACTAATTCTTTAGTAAATGTAAATAGTGTTTGTCTTTTTTTAATCTATCAACTTACATGTTTATGTATTGATGAAAATATTTATTTATTTAGTAGTTTAGATAGATGAAAATAATTCTTAGACAAAATTAAAATGTGTTTATGTATGCATGTAATAAATAAAATAATTATGTCAAAATAAAATAACTGAGATTAATATATGTAAACATTTTCTAAATAGATTATTTAAGATATCTAGAGTAGTATTATTAGTGTTCACCATTAACATATACTTCTTAAAATAAATTTATTTGAAAGATATGATATATATCTATCTTAATTGTGTGACATAAATTATATAGATTCTTCCAAATTGATATATATTTAATATCTAAAATATATATACTAATTTATTTATTATCTATCCACTCCATTATTTTTTATTGATTATCTAATGATAATCAAACTAATATATCATTTAAAGATTTATTTTTATTTAAAATTAAAATATAAAATTATAATATTATTATCTAATTACACAGAGGCCACAACAGGGGTGGAAAAGACCTGAGTACGTAAAAAAGAAAGGAAAACATAACTGATGGAAGTGCTGGAAGACAAAGAGACATGGAGGTAATTGGCGTGGGTGATATGAGGAGTGAGTAACTAAAATGTACAAGAATAGTGTGAAGTTAAGTGATAGGGGAGGGTAGTGGGAGAGTTGTCTGATCTAATAAAGGGAATAGCCATGTCCATTCGATGCCTAATATGAATTTGCATTTCGTATTTTGTTATACTTAGCTTTGCTCCTGCAATTCCTCTACCGCAACCTTTAGCTTTTGAATTTTTATTTGGCTCCAAGCGAAGCTGTAGAGGCTAAGAGCTTAAAGGTGTAGAAGAGGGTGTATTGAATTTGTTCAACAATAAGTCCTTGTGAATAGTTGAGTCAAGGTAAGGGCCATAAGAGTCTTGATTGCTACTTGGGGCAACATATATTTGTTGAATGCCATTGTTATGATTGTTGATAATATTGCAGTTTGATTGCTGCTTGGGGCAATAAATGTTTGTTGAGTGTCATTATTGTTGAATCTCTCTATGCTTGGGCAGTGCATTGGCCCTCTACTTGAATCTGCACTACCCAACAACCAGCTCTGCTGTGTCTCATCTAGCTACCTCGACAATGCCCTATTGTCCACTCTTGTTTTGCTCTAATAGACATATGTAGTAATGTTCCCATGGGTCTCAAACGATCCTCCCCACTGATCTCTTCCATACATTTTTGGTATTCTTTGTTGCTGTGTAATGGATAAATTTTATTTAAATGAGGATAGAATACAAGCTTTTGAGGTTTCATAGATAGGCTAGTTTTTGATGTTTCAAGCTTATGTGTGCATGGATGCCCAGATTCTATGGGCATAGGTAGTTTTAGTGTTAGAGTATTTGCATGAGCAAGGAACATTATACAATATACAAAGATCTAAAGCTAGAGATCATATTGGTGCAAGAGTGTGGGCACATAATGCTCACTGATTTTGATCTATCCCTACATCTCATATTTGATGATGGTGAATATATTGAATGGAGGTCTTGTTAATTTGTTGGTATAGAAGAGTACATTGCAATAGAGGTCTTGTGGGAGAAATTCCACTCCTACACAATAAAAACTTCATCCTCATTTCAAATATGAAGGATAGATATTTAGAACTAATGTGGCATGTGTCCAATTTTGAATTAATAGTTATCAATGTTGAGACCGACATATGAATTAGAGTGCCTGAAATTGGCTCCAGTGAATGGTGTACAAAATGTTGTACATTCGTTTCAAAACATAAAACACCTCTGAAGTTTATATGCAATGATGGGTACAGTCTACCTATTTTCAACAGAAGCAACAACTATCAAAATATGTTAATATGCAAGTGCACTTCCCAAGAATTTTAGAGGAAGAAGCTGGAGAACAAGACGAAAGGGGAGAAAAATGACCGAAAAATCTATTGTTTTGTATGTACTGAGCTAGGTAATTTCTGATATGACTTAGGCCATGAATGTATTTAGAAATAAACATTTTTTCTTTGTTGTTTTTTTTAGTTCTGTCATTTCGGTGAAGTTTTCAGCTGAATTCTGCCAGTTCTGTTAATAGACTTTGCAGAAATCATGATTGGTATAAAATAATTGCATGGTAATTTTGTGTAACAAACATTAAATAGGGACTTTTAATGAAGCATACGTTTTTAGAAATTTAGAAATCCTGGATTTTCCATTTTGAAAGTTGGATCATAATTAAAGTAATGGTATGCTGCTATGAATTTGAAAGGTAGTTGTTGAATGTATAAATCTATTTAATTTTATCAATTTAATCTTTGATATATGTTTAATCTTTAAATGTTCATCAATCTTTAGCATTTACGATCAAAGTAATTCTAGATTCAAATACTTGAATAAGTTTAATCTAATCACAAATAGCAATCATCTATTTGACTTCCATTAAGGTGATTGAGGTGGCTCAGTAAAAAAAAATTGGATACAAGCTGACATAAAAAAAAAATTCCTAATGGTGATATGATAAAATGACGAGAATAAAGAAGAATAGTATTGTGTAGTATATTGTGATTGCAAGTATAGGTAATAAAAATAGATAGTTCAATATATTATTTTTGATTTAAAAGTTTGTGAAGTTTATTTAATGGAGAATATATATTTCAACTTATTAGTTTTTTAAGTTTATTTCTAGTGTGATTAAGTTTTATTCATAGAGTACCAAGCTTATGATACATACATGATAAGATCTGTAGTGTCCCTCCAGTTTCGACACTTTGTTTTAGTTGATTCTGCTTGATAAATGCTTTAGTTGATTATGATACTATGTTGTTCCTTTTTAGATATGACTTTGATATTATGTTGTTTTGTACTTCGTGGATGATACCTTGACATCCTGATTATCTAGTTGTGTTAGTGTGATGATTCTGAGATAGACATGTACATGACATGGTTTATTTGCTTAAAATTTTTATGAGGTTATCATGATGAAATGATTGTTTATGATTTATCTTGCTCGTCAGTATTGGTGAAGAAGATAGTGAGGTTCGTGAGTACCCTGCTACACTGTGATTCTTCTTCATAGTGTGCTTTCTGATATAAGTATATATATGTTTTAACAATGATGTTTCCTATAGATACAGGTATCGGGTATCGGCTCCACCTGCTTGATAGGTCTGAGCGTACCCTAATTTAATAAAATTATGTTGATTTGGAGATATTGATACCTATCTTTATTGAACCATCGTTCTTTATCGAATGAGTATCTATTTGTTACCCCATGTTGTTGTCTAGTTTGTTCTGTCGTGTCGTACATGTTTATATATTTTTTTTTTGAGAATTTAATATTTAAGTCCAATGAATATTTGTTAATATATTTATATTTGATTAAGTGTTTATGGTTATGTTTGTGATTTAATTTATTAATTTAAATTAAATAAGTTACTGATTTTAAAAGTGAAAGTTATTTCTTTGCAAATTTATTTAATTAAATATATATATTGCTGATTTACTTGTGCAAACAATATTTATGAGGAAATAGATATTTTAAAGAAAAGATATTTTCAACATGTTATGAATCTTTGATTTGAAGTTGAAATTCTAATTTCTTATTAAAAGGGTAAGTTGAACTGATTGATCTATTTAGAATTCATAATGAACAATCAGTTAAGTTTTATAATTGAGAGTTGATAGACATGCATTAAAAGTTTTAGGGGTTGCAATTTTTCATTCACGACAACACTCTGGAAGAAATTTGACGACAGTAGTTTTAAGATTATTTTGCACTACTATGAGAAATTCATATTTTAGAATTGGTTTGCAAGCATAATTTAGAAGCTGGATTAATTTCAATTTCTTCATCAAAGCCTGGTGAATTTATAGCGGAATTGATAGAAGTTTCAGAGATTCATTTTCAGCCAGTTATCAAACTTTAAACATGTTTTCTTCTTGATTTTAAATTCTTGTGTTTAATTATGAAAACATAATGTTGAACTTTGTTGTTTTGTAAAGAAATTGTTTTGTTGAACCTGCACAAACCACAAAGGAATAGATGAGAAGAGTATTTGAGCTTTAAAGTAGAAAAGAATAAAAAAAACATTCTGCAATTAAATTATTCAAGATCTGAAATCATCTTTAATTTGGCTATGAAATGAATGTATTAGCATGAATTTGAAATTTTAAGAAAAGATTGAAGATTTTCCTTTATTTTCAAAAGTAGATATAAATAAATTTTTGATTTGAGCATTTAAGTGACATTAGATTATACTGAGGCATCATGGTGTTCATGGTTTATTATGATATGAATTACAAATCTTCAGAATTGAGAAGAGTATTCTTTTGTCATTGATATTACTCTATAGCCAATCTTTTATTCATACTCAAACTGTAAATCTACAAACTTATCACTATATATGGCGCACCTAGGGATGTAGGGTGATTATATTATTATATTGTCTGATACTCGCCATTCTTTGAAGCTTTTGAATATAACATTGCTTAGTACGCATCAATTATACTGGCATTTTCATTGATTAAC
Organism: Sequoia sempervirens; assembly: GCA_007258455.2. NCBI lineage: Eukaryota > Viridiplantae > Streptophyta > Pinopsida > Cupressales > Cupressaceae > Sequoia > Sequoia sempervirens. The sequence goes on from VDFB02058038.1 coordinate 14,093, forward strand.
ACCTATAAGTTAATATTATTTTGTTTTAATATAATCTGTCCACTAAGATTGTGCGCAACCTCCTTATAAACTGTACATCTTGGCTTTGTTATTGACTTTCTTTTGGTGAGAAGATTTTTGATTATCTACCATTAATTTTCCTCCCAGAGTTTGCGCACAACCTCCTTTTCATGATACTTGTATAACCTTTGATCAAAAGATCTAGTTTTTAATCATTTCCTGTAGCATATAATTTCCAATTTGTATCACGTTTTCCTCTTTACCAGCATAGTTAGTTGAAGTAATAATTTATCTACTGGAATTTTGTAGTTTCCTTGACCCATATTTCTATTTACCATAATATTTCTCACCTGAAAAAATTTTGTGTGGGTTGTAGCTAGTGTTTGGAGATTTTTATTCAGAGGAAATATACCCAAACAATTGAAAACTGCTCCTCATAAGTTATCCTTTAACTTTTAGACTGGATAAATTCCACTATGATACTGTATTCTTTGATTATTTTCTTCATGCGTCTAGTCTTGTTCTTTCTGTGCTTGTGTTTACTTGGCATATGCATGCGTTAAATGTTTAGATGTTATTGTGTTTCCTGCACTACGCTGGAGTAATCTATATTTTGATATTTGTGCATGGAATCCTGTATATTTCTTACAATTGTGATTTTTATTTGAAACTAATACTCTTAACCATAGAGTGAACTCTCCTTTGCATGCAATATCAGTGACAATTATCTTGTCATAAAATCATATTTACTTAACTACCAGTTGGAATATAATCTAGGTGCATGTATTGAATAAATGTGAAATTATGATTAAGAAAAGAAGAAAAGATAGAATTTTAAGTTTGTGATTTGTAATGTGATTCTTTTTAGTTAAAAATTGAATAATACAAAGACTCTTCATTCGCCGATATTTATATATTTATACTAATAGGAAGTTGTAATGCTTTCTAAGTGATTGATTTCTAAATGTAAAGGATTTATATTTTCCTTATTAAATATTGATGTATTTTCCTTGAAATATTAAAACATATAATAATACCAATAAATTGTTTATTATGTAATTTTAATTTATGATTATTGGAATATTGTAATTATTGAGTAAGTATATATAATGTTATTGAGTTTTATATCATCTCTTCAATAACTAGGGAGGTAAAAATCATATTGATAAGTTTATTACGCTTTAATTTATGTTGCTCAAATTACAATGTTTATTTTTATTTGGGGTATAGCTTTGCACATTTTGTTGTCATCTTCGAGATTATGGTCTGTCTCTAGTGAAAGATGTAAACATTTGTGGTTTTGATCTTTATGCTTGGTAGCTACCCCTTGTCTTTTGATGTTGAGTCATGTTATAGAAAGAGTGGCTTGCGGTAGGGGCTGAAATCCTAAGAGATTGTCTGGGTAACCTATCATAGGTGTGTAAATCAGTGGAAACGTAACTAATGTATTAGGGGTTGGGTAGAACTAAACATTAATTCAGATAAAAGTATGCCTCGCTTTTCATCTTAATGCTCGTTCAGGTTAAGGTAAGGCTAAGAAGGCCTGGAATGGCTAGTCATCTATCTTGTCCTCTTGAAAGATAGAACGACTCCACACTAGTTTGCTTAGGGGCCAGGAATCGGTAGTGACTGCCAGGGTAACTCTTGGAGAGGGCCAGTAGTCTAGGAAGATTCACCAGGGTAACCTACCTCGATAGTGTGATGACACTCTTTGTCTATTACATGATTGTGATCCTAGTGTTAAGTTAGATTTTGTAGTGTTTTGTCATTGGGAGTTTATTTGTTATGATTTTTTATTGATTATGTAGTAATGTGTATGTAAGCCACATAAATGTAATGTTCTGTCTTCTTGTTTGTGGACCTGTCATTATCTTCTAGCACGGAGGGAGTGGACCTTTGGGTTCCACGTGGTTGGGAGGAAACCATGCTATACCTTCCTTGGATTTTCATGCAGTTGATGCTATACTTGCAGCTGGTTCCAATTACTTCATTGTTCATGACAGTGGATGCAGAACGTGGTCGTGGATATAGATGTCAGTTGTGATGTGATCATTATCCACTTTGTATATTTACCTCTTGTATAAGAGCGTTCCCATTGTATCATCTTTTTGATGTATTGAGATTCACTGAAATCTCACATGATGTAATCTAGACATATAGATATTCGATTGTATAAAGTTTTGAAAACTAGATCATTCATGACTTTAAATTTGTACTTATGTTTTATGATATAATGTGTTAAATTTATTTAATATGCTTATGTAACATTGTCTTGGAATCCTTATGGTAGTTGTGTAATTAAATATATATATATTTTAAAAAAATTGTTGTGTTAATTTGTTCCTTACACTTTGTTTTAACGGAAACCAAGGCGGGGCATTACAAGATCATAATTTTGAAGATTAAGTCTATAGTTTTTAAAGTTCAAATTATAGTCACTACATCAATAGGATCAATGTTTGAAATTTTATGCTCTTAATATGAAAGGGATGAAAGCCATATACATGTAAATCTTCAATAAGTGCATTCTAATACTTGAATAAATAAATAAGTGAAATAGTTAGGATTTTTAGAATTTAAAAGATTAAGTATAAAATAAATATTCTAAATTTACTATTGCATATAAAAGTAGGTTTCTTAACTAGAGTTTCTAAAATTTTAAAAATTAAGTATGCAAGAATATTCTAAATTTACTATTTAATTTAAAAGTAAGTTTTTAAATTAGTATAAGTTATAGTTTCTTAAATTTAAAAAAGTAATAATTAAAAATATATTCTATGCAAACATAATTTACAATCATTTTAATTATAGTTCATAAATCTAATCAAAGAACAAAATATTATTATAATATTATAAAAATCAATATCATAGTTGGTATAAATTTTTTTATAATAAGTGAAATGGCTAAAGTTTCTAAAATTTTAAAAATCAAGTGTAAAATAATATTTTATTATAAAAAATTTATAATAAGTGAAATAGGTAAAGTTTCCAAAATTATAAAAAGTGAAACAGATAGAGTTTATAATATTATAAAAATAAAAACAAAATTATAATAAGTGAAATGGCTAAAGTTTCTAAAATTTAAAAAATCAAGTATAAAATAATATTTTATTATAAAAATCAACATCATAGTTGGTATTAATTTTTTTTATAAATAGTGAAATAGGGAAAGTTAGAGTTTCTAATATTATAAAAATCAAAGCAAGTGAAATGGCTAGAGTTTCTAAAATTTTAAAAATTAAGTATAAAAGAATATTCTAAATTTACTATTTCATATAAAAGTAAGCTTCTATTTAAAAAAAAAAATATAATTGATGATTTTGTATAGATTTATTTAAGTAATCTTTTTCCATAAAAATAATTATTATTTATAAAGATAATAAATTAAAAAAAATGTTAAATCACTACACATAAAAAAAGTTTTTAGAATTTAGAAAGTTAAGTATGAAGGAGCTTTACTAAATTTAGTTGGCCTAATGGTGGAGAACTTGTACTCTTGAAAGAGAGGTCACAAGTTCAAATCCTATAGGGGGTAAGGTATGTACACCTCATATTGTGGAGCACGAGTTAGGTGCCTCCCTCAGATTTGGGAGTATGAGGAGTCCCATATATATTGTAAGCTGTTGTAGACCCAAAAATAGATTGCCTGGTATTCGTGGACTATAAAATAATAATAATAATTATTATATAAAAGTAATTTTCTAAATTAAAATATCATAAATTTATTATTACACATAAAAATATTAGGTTCAAGTAGGGTTAGGTTTAATATTAGGTTAGGGTAAAGTTTCAACTAGATTTACTATTGGATTTCTATTAGGTTTAGAGTTAGGGCTAGGGTTTGCATTCAATTGGTGTTAGAGTTAGATTTAGATTTCTATTAGGGTTAGGGTTACAAGTTAAGATTAGGATTTAGAATGGATTTAGGGTTAGGTTTAGGGTTGTGGATTAATTAGTGTTAGGGTTTATCATTACAATAAGAGTTAACATTCAATTAAGATCTTATTAAGGTTACATTTAGGGTTTATATTTAATTAGGATTAAAATTTAATTATAGTTAGAGTTAAAGTTAGATTAGGGTTAGGGTTCAATTATGGTCAAGGTTAAAGTGTCTTACAATCATTTCACTATATACCATTGAGGGTGAAAAATAAAAAAAACAAAGCAAAAGGGGTAAATTAGAACTAGATATAATTAGGATTGGATTTGAGGTTTTTGCTAGGATTAGGGTTATGCTTGGGGTTAGCTTAAGTGATAGGGTTAGGATTAGGATTAGGATTTGGGTTAGGGTTAGGGTTAGAGTTAGGGTTAGGATTTGGGTTGGGGTTTGTGTTAGGATATCTCAAGGTTATGGTAAGAGTTATTGATTGGGGTTAGGGTTAGGATTAATATTTAGGGCTAGCCTTCTAATTTTAAAATAATGCTTGGGCTTAGGTTTTAAGGTTCAAATATGTTTATATTTAGGGTCAGGTTTAGGGTTTAGGGTTTAGGGTTCAATGTTAGGTTAATGTATAAGGGTTCAAATAGGGTTAGATTTTAATTAGGATTAGGGTAAGTTTTAATTGGTAATATAGTTAGAATTAAGGTTCCCCACTAGAATTAGGGTTAGTGTTAGATTTAGAATTATGAGTAAAGTTAGAATTATGGTTAGGGTTATAACTATAATTAGGGTTAGGATTAGGGTTAGGGTTATGGTTATGGTTAGGGTTAGGGTTATCATCATGAATATGTTTATCATCATGAATACAGATTATAGTTATGGTTATGGTTAGGATTAGGGTTATCATCACAAATAGGATTATCACCATGAATAGGATTAGTGTTAGGCTTAGGATTAGGGTTAGTTTTATCATCATGAATATGATCAACGTTAAGGTTATGGTTATGGTTATGGTTAGGGTTAGGGCTATCATCACTAATAGGTTTATCATCATGAATAGGGACTACAATTATGATTAGGGTTATGGTTATCATCACTAATAGGTTTATCATCATGAATAGGGATCACTATTCTAATCCTAACCCTAACCTATTAAAACCTAATCCTTAATCCTAACCTAATTAAAACCTAATCCTTATGGTTATCCTAATCCTAACCCTAACCCTAACCCTAACCCTAACCTAATTAAACCCTAACCCCAACCCTAAACCTTATCCTAATCCTAACCTAATTAAACCCTAACCCTAATCCTAACCCCTAACCCTAATCCTAACCATAATCCTAACACAAACCCTAACCCTAATCCTAACCTAATTAAACCCTAACCCTAATCCCAACCCTAACCCTAACCCTATTCCTAATCCTAACCCTAACCCTAACCCTAATCCTAACCCTAACCCTTATCTTAATCCTAATACTAACCCTAACCCTGACCCTCATCCTAACCCTAACCCTAACCTAATTAAACCCTAACCCTAATCCCAAACCGTAAACCTAATCCCAATCCTAACCTAATTAAACCCTAACCCTAATCCTACCACTAAAACTAATCCTACCCATAACCCTATTCCTAATCCTAACCCTAATCCTAAAAATAAACCTAATCCTAGTTAATAAACCTAACCCTAACCATAACCCTAATCCTAACCCTAACCTAATTAAACCCTAAATATAACCCTAACCCTAATCTTAATCCTAACCTAATTAAACCCTAACCCTAATCCTAACACTAATCCTAAATCTAACCCTAACCCTAACATAATTAAAACCCTAACCCTAACCCTAATCCTAAGCTAATTATACCCTAACCCTAATCCTAACCCTAACCCTCAACCATAAACTTAACCTATTCCTAACCCTAACCTAACCTCTTCTAACCCTAACCCTAATTAAACCCTAACCCTAATCCTTAATTCCTAACCCTAACACTAAACCTAACCTAATCCCCACCTAATTAAACTCTAACCCTAACCCTAACCTTAAACCTAATCCTAATCCTTACCTAATTAAACTTTAACCCTAACCCTAATCCTAACCCTAATCCTAACCTCAAATAAAACTATAACCTAATTAAACCCTAAGTAACCCTAACTTATTCTAATCCAAACTTAACCCAAATCCTAACCCTAACCCTAACTCCTAATCTTAATTACACAAACCTAACCCTAAATCCTAACCCCAACACTTTTACCTAATCCTAATCCTAAGTCCCAATTAAACCCTAACCCTAATCCTAAACTCTAATCCTAACTCCTAACCCTGTCTCTAACCCTAACCCTAACCCTAACCCTAACTCCTAACCCTAGACTCCCATCCTAATCCTAACCTAATTAAACCCTAACCATAATCCTAACTATAATCCTAACTAACCCTAATCCCAACTCCTAACCTAAACAAAATTAAAAACTACAATCCTAACCCTAACCTTTAATGTTAAATCTAAACAAAATTAATAAACCTAACCCTAACCATACCCATAACCTTATTGTTAGTTCCCTGATTCAATCTCTACTCCTAACCCTAACCCTAACCCTAACCCTAAACCTAACCATAACCCTACCCCTACCCCTAACCCTCCTAACCATAATCCTAACCCCACCTCTAATCCTAACCCTAATCCTAACCCAAATCCTAACTTCAACCCTCTAAACCTAACCCTAACCTAACCCTAATTAAACTTAATAGTGTGTCCATGATCCTAACCTTATTCTAATTGGAACCCTAACCCTAACCCTAATCCTAACTCCTAAACCTAACTCCTAACCTTTCTAACCCTCTAATCCTAATCCTAACTCCTAAACCTAACCCTCTAACCCTCTAACCCTAATTTAATCCTAACTCAAACCCTAAACCTAACTCTAACCCTAAACCTTTAACCCTAATTCTAATCCTAACCCTAATCGTAACCTAACCCTAACCCTAAACCTAACCCTAATCCTAATCCTAACCATAACCCTAACCCTAACCCTAACCCTAAACCTAGCCCTAATCCTAATCCTAACCCTAACCCTAACCCTAACCCTAATCCTAACCCTAAACCTAACCCTAAACCTAATCTTAATCCTAACCTAATTAAACCCTAATCCTAATCCTAACAATAATCTTAAACCTAACCCTAATGCTAACCTAATTAAACCCTAACCCTAACCCTAATCCTAACCTAATTAAACCCTAACCCTAATCCTTACCCTAAGCCTAACCCTAAGCCTAACCCTAAACCTAATCCTAATCCTAACCTAATTAAACTCTAACCCTAACTCTAACCCTAATCCTAACCCTAACCCTAACCCTATTCCTAACCCTAAACCTAACCTTAACCTTAAACCTAATCCTAATCCTTACCTATTTAAACTCTAACCCTAACCCTAACCCTAACCCTAACCTGAATTAAACCATAACCCTAAACCTAATCCTAATCCTAACCTAATTAAACCCTAACCCTAATCCTATTCTTAATCCTAATCCTAACCCTAATCCTAACCCTAACCTTAATCCTAACCCTAAACCTAACCCTAACCTAATCAAACCATAACCTTAATCCTAACCCCAACCCTAAACCTAATCCTAATCCTAATGTAATTAAACCCTAACCCTAATCCTAACTCTAATCCTAACCCTAACCCTAATCCTAACCCTAACTCTAACCCTAACCCTAACCCTAGACCTAATCCTAATCCTAACCTAATTAAACCCTAACCATAATCCTAATTGTAATCCTAACCTAACCCTAACCCTAATCCTAACCCTAACCCTAAACAAAATTAAGAAACCTAACCCTAACCCTAACCCTGACCCTAACCCTAACTCTAACCTTAATCCTAAACCTAAACAAACTTAATAAACCTAACCCTAACCATACCCATAACCCTATCATTAGTTCCCTAATTCAATCTCTAATCCTAACCCTAACCCTAACCCTAATCCTAATCCTAACCCTAACCCTACTCCTAACCCTAACCCTAACCCTAACCATAATCCTAACCCTAACTCTAATCCTAATCCTAATCCTAACCCTAAACCTAATCCTAATCCTAACCCTATACCTAACCCTAACCCTAATCGTAATCCTAACCCTAACCCCAACCCTAATCCTAACCCTAACCCTAATTAAACCCTAACCATAACCATGATCCTAATCCTATTCTAATTAAACCCTAACCCTAACCCTAACCCTAATTAAACCCTAACCCTAACCCTGATCCTAATCAGAATCCTAACCTCTAACTTTCTAACTCCTAATTAAACCCTTTTCTAACCCTAACTCCCATCCTAATCTTATTCTAATCAAACCCTAACCCTAACCCTCTAATCCTAATCCTTAACCCTAACCTTCTGCTTAATCATCATAACCCTAATTGTAACCTTTGACCCTAACTTCTAACTGTAATCCATAACCCAATCAGAACCCTTAATATATGAACTATCATATTATATATATTATTTTAATAATATATATAAAATACTTCGAGAGATATTCTTCTCCAGGGGCCTATTCAATTTTTATAATAAAATTTTGATTAAAAAACATGCGCCTCGAAAAGGATATCTCTTGGCGTATTTTATATATATTATTAAAATAATATACATATGCTAGTATATTAATTTATATTTTAGATGGTATATATGTTACATATATATTTTATATATATTATACTATGATGTTAAAATTATATATGTTACATATGTATTATATAGCATATATATTATAATATTATAATATGTTGTTAAATTAATAATATAATATATTAAAAATATATTATTTATCTTAATTTGTTATTATATTATTTTATATATTTGAATTTAATAGAATAGAAAATATAACAAGTAAATAAATTTTGAGGAGTTTAAAATTTTTCCTAAAAAATAGTTGAATATTTTTTTGATTATGGTCATTGTGGAGAAAAACCTTCAAAAACTGCCATAAAGTTTATGCTCTCGACAATAAAATTGAAGAAAAATAATTTTTGAAATTTGAAAAGTTAAAAATCTTGCATTTTACATTAAGAAAAATAAAATATAATGTATCAAAATAATAATAATGAAATTTGATTGGCTGCAAATAAAATGTTTATAGGAACTAATAATAATATAATAATAAGGTTTATATATCGATGTATTTTATATAAATTATATTTAAATATATATATATACTAGTATTAAATATAATTTCAAATTTTTAAACTTAAACAATTTCAAAATATAACACAGATTTTATCAAATAAACAATTTCAAAATATAACACAAATTTTATCAAATAAAAAAATCAATATATTAACAACTTAAATTTCTAAGATTTGAAAAGGCATACATGCAAATCTAAAAAATAAAAAATCAATATATTGAACAATTTAAGTTTCCAAGGTTTGATAATGCATGCATGCAAATCTAGAAAACTTAGACCATAAATTTTGGAATCTCAAACATATCAAACCCAATCCATAGAAGTTGTACATAATTTAGTAATTATCTTTTTTAAATACAATTATAATTTCTCTAATTCATTTTTAAAAATATATAAATTTATTAACTTTAAATCTATGAAATAAATTTATTTTACACATTAATTATAGGAGATCAACACAATATAATAATATAACAATAATATAATAATAAGATATATCTCAAGACATTTTATATAAATTATATTTAAGATATATATACTAGTAAGACGGAAATAGTTGACTACCGTTCCAAAAACTGAAATAGGTGACTGACCGTTTCAATGCATGCTGAACATATCACATACCACTATTCTTACCATGCATTCAACTGTCATGTACGTTTTAATTTTTAAGTGATGAGTTTTTGTTTACATCAGATCCGCGCTGCCATTGTAGACATGCCTCTCGAGGTAAAAATAGCTTCATTCTCAACCTTTTAAAGAATGGAAGTATTCTTAAGCAGGTCAACGCTTTTTACTTCGATGTCAATTTATATTTATTTAACCTGTGAATGGCATTAAATGAGCTTCACGTTACTATTGCCTGCAATATATTAAATTTTAGTGGGGTTGTTAAGTGTTTCAAAATCAGAGTCATACACAAATGAAAACACATGATAGGCAATAATTCCTTTTAAGAAAACCATGTGATAAGTAATATTATAATAGTGTCAGCAATATTAAAAAAGAAAAAAAATTATGATACAGTCTAAGAGCCTTATTGAAGAATTAGTGATAAGATCCACTAGGATAAACCGACACAATATTCTGTTTAATTAATAATCTAGAAAATTCATTAATCTGCACTGTAGCATGGCTGAAACATTCAGAGGCTTCATTCAGCCATATTAAAGACCTTATTCAACGGATAACTTGTACATAGTAATATAATATGTACATTAAAAAATATCCTACATTCATTACATCTGATTTGAACAGTTCAAAGATATCAGAAGGAAGGATAAGCAATTTGGTAATTATTTTGATAGAGGGGCTGCTCGAAGCCCACAGCTTGGTTACCATCAGAATCCTCACTTGAATTTGTACTGCGCCTTGGGCACCTCATCTCTGCGTTGGCCCTGGCCAATTGCATTGTTAAATCATCTATTCGTTTCTGCAGAGATGAGATGTAACCTACACAGCCATACACAGGATTTGTGACTCTAGCACTTGCTTCGTATACTAAGCTGCCAACTGCATCCGCTCTTGAATCTAGTGGAATTTCCTGCATATCATTAAACATCAATAAATCAGATTTATCAATTATAAATGAAATTTTTACACAACAAAGAAAATCCTGCAGTATTCTGAGACATGAAAACAGACACTTTTTGAACAATTAGGCCTACATAGTATACTGATTGTTTTACACAAAAAATGCATGAAAATGATTGTCCAGACTCTAAACAAAGGTACCATAAATTTGATAAACTACTGTTTCTCTCCCCGTTTGATTACAAAATTAATATTTGTATTCCTTAGAATCACCATTATCTTATACATCTGAACCACCCAAAAAAATCATAAATGGGCTTATCAATTGAATTTTGAAAAATTAAAATCTCAAATTGAAATTTAATCAAAATCAGTCATTTAAACCTCCAAAATCTTTCATTTAGATGCTTAACTGTTCTGCCACCTTAATGTGAAAGTTTTAGTCAACTATGCAAATTTTGGGAATTATGTAGAGTATCATTGATAACAGAGATGGGAATTTTATAACCATAATCTTTATCAATCAGGCTATATGGTCATGCTCTATCTAAGAAATAGAACATCAAAATTTCTCTAAGTTTTTCTTTCTGAACCACCCAAAAAAATCATAAATGAGCTTTTTAACAGTTTATACAGAATAAACCATCAAATGTACTAAACTATCAAGCTTATCAATTGAATTTTGAAAAACTAAAATGCCAAATTGAAATTTAATCAAAATCAGTCATTTAAACCTCCATATTATCTATGGATCTTGAGGTCACGTAATTGTTTTTCTCTTTTAATAGTTAGCATACATACTATGGTACATGCTTCCTAGTTTCAAGATACAACTTCCATAAATTTCAGATATTTCATTTTATTTATGGATCTTGAGGTCATATATTTTCTTTTCTTATTGTACATGATTCCTAGTTTGAAGATACAACTTTTATAAATTTAGGTATTTCATTTTATTTGTGGATTTCGAGGTCATGTATTTGCTTTTCTTATCGTCTTGCTTGCTAGTTTCAAGATACAACTGCACTATAAAATTTATGAGACCACCCATTTAAAAATACTCCTATTAGTTCAGCTTCCTACAAGAAGCTCAGTACCCTAGCTAAAATTTCATTGTTGAACTTCCATAAGTTTGTAACGCCTAGGTACCAAAAAATTGGGCAGTGAGAAAAAAGAAAAAAGAAACCAAAAAGATAAAAAGATGCAGCAACAAGTTAAGAAAAAAAGCCTAAAAAAATTGGACAGTGAGAAAAAAGTCAATAAGAGAAGATAAAAAGATGCAGCAACAAGATAAGAAAAAAGCATAAGACAAGATGAAAATCAATAAGATAAGACAAGATGCATAGTTTAACAGAAAAATGGTAAAAAAACTGAAGCAACAAAATAAGAAAGAACACCTCAAAAAGAAAAAGGCAAGATAAAAGTCAATTCCATAGAAAAATGGAAAGTTAGGGAAAGATATTAAGCTTGTAATAAGCAGTGGCTTGAGGGACAGTAGGCCAGCGGTGCAGGTAGCCTCGGGAGGCAATACATGATCATGCTCCCTCCACATAATCATGCTCCCTGCAAAACAGACTAAAAACTGGTGAAATACCTGCAAAACAGACTAAAAATAGCAGTGGCTTGAGGGAAGGCCGATACCGGGGCCGCCGGGTGTAGGTAGCCCTGAGGCACCATTACGATCATAAGCCCAAATCACATGATTAAGTGCTCCTCCACAATCATGCTCGCAAAACGTGCATCAACAATCGGTGAATACCGGCAAATGCATCAAAACAGCAAAGGGCTGAGGGAGGAAGCAAAATTGAATTTGGATGGTCTATTCAACAAGCTTTTAGCATTTTGGACTGTATATTACAAACTAAAAATTTATTAGACCATATTATTTGACTTGCTATATTTTTATATAACTGTAAATATTATTATTTGACTTGCTATATTTTTATATAACTGTAAATAGAAGTTAAAATTATTATTAAACCGTAAAAATTTATTATATATATATTAGTTTAAAATTGGAATAATTCTTTCTAATTTCACTTTATATTAATATATATGATTTATAATATTTATTAATTCAAAATTTGTTCAAAATAGAATCTTTTCAAGATTAAATATAGTTCTTTCTAATTTTTTAAATATTTTTAACAATAAATTTAAGATTTTGATATTTTTACTAATAGTTATGATTGCTCTATATTAATATATATAATTTATAATATTTATTATAAAATATATATTAATTCAAAATCTTTTGAAAATAGAATATAATTGTTTTTTTACTTTTTGAATATTTTCACAAAATTTATTTTCTATATGAATTTAGAAACTTCTTGTTAATTGTAACAGTGAATTTAAGATTTTTACATTTATTTCTAATTATCAATATTTTCTAATTTTACATTTTTTTAGTATATATAAGATATCCATATGAATAATTACATAACACAAATTTTCACTATTTTTTCAACAACATTTAGTTTACAGTGATTCACATTTTTTGGTGAGCATTTTCAAATTTTATTTGGCTTTTACAAATAATTTATGTTTTTAGATAGATGAATTTAAGGATTAAACTATAAAAAAATTTCAACAACAGTTATTTTATAGCATTTTTTTCAGGTGATTCATGAGATTTGATTTTTTTAAATAATACATCATTTGTGTTTTATTGGTGAGCATGTTGAAATTTTAGATAATGAGTTGAATAAGGATTAAACTATTTTTAATTTTATATATCATTTTTGGATAGGTTTGAAATTAATAGATTTGACACTTAAATTTTTTCATAAAACGTAAAATGACAAGTATTTCAATGAACAAACCATCACAAAATTTTCATATGACAGGTAGGGGTGGCTGTCAAATTCCAGGCCTGGGAGGAAGGATACCAGTAGGCCAGCGGTGCAGGTAGCCTCGGGAGGCAACACATGATCATGCTCCCTGCAAAACAGACTAAAAAACTGATGAAATACCTGCAAAACAGACTAAAAACTGGTAAAATACCTTAAGTAATTTGCTGACGTTACTAGCTCCAAAAATTTTATGCACGCAGGCAAACTTGTGCGGCTCGTCTGCAGGAAAATAAGGAGCAAAAATACAGTCCTTTGTACAACGTCTACGCAGAAGCTTACATGATGCGCATGGTGAACTTCCCGTATGTTTGCTTCCTCCCATTCCAAGTGCATAAACTTCACTCTCTTCTCCGAAACAAAGTATATAATATATAGACAATCAGATTCAAGGCGACGTCTTTGATCCAGAAAAATCGGTCAAACCACAACAGTTCAATCACATCTAATCTCTTAACCCCCAGAGACATAAAAAATAGCAGCGGTAACTAAAAGAATTCACCCGATCAAAAATTTCATAATAAACGCGCTTGCATGATCCTACATATATATCTGCAGCTGCCGGTTTCATGTCTGTCTAGCCGTTTATTTCATTTAAAACCGGCCTATTTTTTGGATGTTTAAAAATTAAAGCTACATGCTTCGTTGACATTTTGAAGCATTATCTGAATTTAATATTTGTTTAAGCTGTGAAAAGGCATAGCTGAACAGAACAGATACTTATACTGTTCATTTCCAGACTTCACAGTGAGTTAAGACTTTGTCAGCGTGAAAACAACTAAAAGCAATTGCATGAGTTGTGTAATGTGAAAACATGTATGAGGGTGTTCTTATAAAATGGACAGACTACTGCCCATTGCATGAGTGATGAGGGTGTTCTTTGAAATGGTTTCGGTGTACGTACTTTTGCATGAGGTTGTACTTTTGGATAATGAGGTTGAAATGGACAGATTACTGCCTGGTTTTATATGCTGACTTAAGTTTCGATGCCATTCACTTCACTTCTTAATTCTCCAAGTATTGCTTAGATTTGGAGTATAATTTTATTCTATTTATCTTATAAGTTTTAATAAAGTGATAATGATGTAATTTTATTTATCTCTTTTTTATAAAATATAATTTTTATTTTAAATATTTTAAAATGATTATATAAATTAATTATATTTTATAATTGAAGGTTTAGTTTTAATTGAATTAAGTTTTAATAAATTAAGATTGACATAAACATTGATTTAAGTGATAGGTAATCGAAATGTTCAGAGTGGAATAAAGATGCCATTTTAACTCTACATGGACTTCACTTCTAATGCATGTTTATATAGTGTTGCTTAAATTTTGGAACGCAATTATATTTTATTTATCTTATAATTTTTAATAAAGTGATAATGATGCAATTTTATTTATCCTTTTTTTATAAAATATAATTTTTATATTAAATATTTTAAAATGGTTAATATAAATTAATTATATTTTATAATTGATGGTTAACTTTTAATTGAATTGCCGGTATTGGCATGGTGTGATGGTTTATAGGTGGCATTGTTGTTCTTGCCACCAAGGTTCAAACCCTGTTGGGGTGGTATTGTTAAATAGTTGTATCTGGTTCATTACCCCTTAAATTCTCGAGTGAAATTTTATTCTATTTATCTTATAATTTTTAATAAAATGATGTGATGCAATTTTATTTATCATTTTTTTAATAAAATATAATTTTAAAGATGCGTTCATATTCATTTTGAACACCAATAAAAAATTGAAAAATTCATGATTGAATTTGTCTTATAGAAATTTTATATATAATAAATAAAACTTATTTTAAAAAAATAAAAAAATAATTTTTATCTATAAATTTGTTAATTTTAAAATAAAAAAATACTTTTCAAATTTAATTTTAATATTTAGATTTGTTAAATTTTATATATTAATAATATAAATTCTAATATATATATATATATATATATATATATATATATATAGACTACAAAACTGGAATTGGGTAGTGGCCCCCTATACTTTTGTTAACTAAATATTTTTATTTTTATAGAGTGGGTAAAATTTTGGGTAGTTGCCCCTATAAAATTAAACTTTATTTTTGGGGTAAAATTTTGTTAACTAAATATTTTTATTTATTTTTAGAGTGCACAATTAGGTCAAATTTTTATTTAACTTGGTAGTCACCCCCTATAAACTTTTGTTAACTATATATATATATATGACTAGCAGTTGTGTGTAGTGACATGCAACGATGAGTCGATAGGCATCGCGAAGTACAAATGGATGAAATGCAATCTGATATATATTAGAGTAGTAGTTGCATGTAGTGACATGCAACGATGAGCCGATAGGCAACATGAAGTACAAATGGATGTAATGCAATCTGAGAGACATCAAAGGGTGCTTGGAAATGTCAATGTAGCAAATGGAATTATATATTGTAAGTTTTAGTTGGAACAATGTTTTTCTGCTGTTATATTTTATTACCCCTATGTATAGATATGTATGGATGCTAATGGAACACATAAAAATGGTAGCCAAATAATGCAACCATAAATGAAACAATATTTATCTTAACAAAAAATATAGTCTTTTCTCAATAGCACCCTGTGGAAAATTCAAACAATATAGCCTTTTGAATAGAAGCTTATAAAAAATGAGACAGTGTAGCTTGACCTAGACAATAACAATCGAAAAAATCTGCATAATGTCAACAATTCTATTCCGTTGTAAAAATATACTATTTTCTCAACACAACCTTATAAAAAATTGAAACAATATAGAGAACAATAATCAACAATGCCCAATGGAATCTAACATAAAGTGTATAAGATTAACTATTTTATTTTGTTGCAACCATAACCTGAAACATATGAATTTTGTCTAAATCTTATGCCAGAAACATAGAGATTTTTACATAAAAATTATAAAATAAAACACAACAAAATGAGGCTTGCTCTCCACCCTACCATATTGGGTCATGGAGCCTCAAGGACTCTCACCAACCCTCAAGCAAGAATATACATTGCCCACCACTATGATCAATGGTAAAATGAATATTTCTTATTACAATCAATATAGAGTACATTAGGATATGTTTGTCTATTTGACCATTGTTATTCTAAAAGGTTGTTTGTAACACATTAGTTCATCAAATTCCGCATTATGGTTGAAGTATGGTCTACAAGTATAAGAAAAAAGTGTGAAGTTTAGTGTGGTGATTATGCAAAACAAAATGAACTGCATAACATTAACAATTTTATTCCATTATAGCCATTACCACAAAAAGATAAAACTCACAGCTATAGTCCTATGCAAAACCTTTGCTGCAAAGGCTAGACCATATATAGCTTATGTGTATACAAAGTGTGAATTTTAGTGCATTGATCATGTCTAAATTTGCTTTGTACTTGTAAAAGGAGGAATGAAGTAATTATAATTTAGCCATACCTGGTGCATGTGGTAGAATGCAATATGAACACAAGAAAACAAGGTCTAATTTCCACCCTACCATATTGGCTCATGGAGTGTCGTGTGCTCTCACCAAACCCCAAAGCAAGAAAATAAATTGTCCACCACTTGATCAATGGTGAAAGCAATGTTTCAACCACTGCTGACTTAATACAAGATCTAATGGCATCAAAAGGCCTATGAAGGATAATTGCTTGGGTTGTGTCTAGCTACAAACATGAAAGGATTATTTGAAGTTTAGTGTAATAAACATGTACCATTGGTAGATAATAAATAAAGAAAAAAATATAAAGACTTGTACAATCAATAACAAATAACATGCAATGCAGTTGTAGTAGAACACAATAAGTAAATGAAATCTAGGCATACCTTGTGCACATAATGGATTGGAGTCTAGACACAAAAAAGGAGGACTGCTCTCCACCCTACCATTTTGGGTCATGGAGCCTCATGGGATCTCACAAAACTCCCAAGAAGAAACATTAATTTTCCACCACTTTGATCAATGGCGAAGGCAATGCTTTGGCACCTGAGAAGATTTTTTTAGTGAAAATCAACACTATACATTTTTAATAAATTGACATGTACTTGTGAAATGAGAAATACAAAAAAAGATATATACACTTACACTATATACAAATGGAATGTAGGTGAAGGCCATACAACATGCAAATGTGGAATCATAAATCTATTTAGCATTTTGGAGATCTGTACAACTTGTATATGAATATAATGTAGCTACAATCTAAAATGGTTTCAGTGGAATATACCTACACAAAAGGAAAACATGAACTTTGGTGCAACGAACATGTTTTATTAGTAAGCAAAATGTAAATTACAAAATTTAAATGGCTCTATAATTTATAAGCGAAATATACGTAATACCATAATTACATGTCACATATAAAAAATGATAAGGAAGTGAATTTAGAGATGGTGTAGATTCTTTATGCATAGAGATGAAGAGGAAAGGGGAAGAAATTCACTTACCATAAAGAAGAGAAACTTTTGATGATGATGAAAATGAACAATATTTTTGGAGATCAACTTTTTTGATTTATAGTGCACTCTAATTATTTGTATGTATCCTGCAGTAATTGCTTTTTTGAGGCTCCTGCCCACACTAACAAATTTCCCCATGGAGCATCATAGGTTGTTACACAAATATACCCATAAGTTGTCTTCAAACATATGAAGGAATATTGATGCTGTGATTGTTCACAGTGGTGGACAATGTATCTGCCCTATGCAAAGGTATGCATGCATGCCATAGTAGATGAAAATACCATTGATATATACTAATCCCTATGTCTAATTTATGGGACATTCTTGGAATGATAAATTTTATTTTCAAGTGTTATATACAAGATTCATGCGTGCAAGAAATGGGCAAAGAATTATCACAAATGGAACTTTTGTAGAGTTTTTGCGACCATCACCTCATGCAAAGAACACAGAGTAACATCTAACCAACTCCACAGAAGCTAATCAACACTTATTCAGACTTGTATCTTAGGATTAATTGTTGTATGATTTCCATGTATTTTTCATGCTTCTAAGTAATAGTTGCTTTTAAAGCCTTGGAAAATATAAAAAATGCTTGTTCAGACCCTAGGGTGATCCCACAATATTGGTTTACAATTTTTGGCCAAACTGGACACTAAACTGATTTTTTCTAACTAAATCTTCACTTTCGGGCACCTATAGCGGCTTAACCGCGAGGAATTTGAAGATGATGCAAACTAGTGATTTCTGGAATTTCGTCTGTAGATTCTATATATATATATATATATATTTTAAAATTTGGAATTAGATTGCACTTATTTTTCCATCTCCTTCGAAAACTAGTTTTTTTCACTAAACACCATTTTTAAGGAGTGACACTCACTGTATAACATATAAATTTTTTTACATGAAGGATAAAATTTTAATTTTTTCGAATTTAGATTTATAACTACAATATCTAGTGCTTCCAATTAACTTCATAGTGTTTTATTGAATATTTTTTCCTTAATCAAGTTTCAAAGTCAAACCAATTACAATTCAAACATAGGTGGACCACATAACACATAACTTTTTGTGTATGTATCGAAATTCAATTTTCCTTCTTTGTTGGGTCAAGGACTTCAATCTCTGGTGCAATCATATTTTTCAATTTTTTTTAATAATTATCTTCTATTTTTCCACATGTGCAGAACAAAGAGCTTGATTTTAGTGAAAAATCTACATTCACAAGAAATAAAAAATAAATATAATAATAAAATTAAATTTATTTAAAATTATAATTTTTGGGAAGCTTATAATAAGGACTACATAATTACAAAAAATAAAGTTTAAATGAATTCATTTGATCCCCCAAAAGGTAAATCAAAAGTGGTTTTTACTCAACATTTTGATATGTGTAAAGGAGACTCTATTATAGGTATGGTTTAAAACTAGCGGGGTTCTATCCAAGGGGGTTTGATCTAAGGTAGTTTGATCAAACCCTCTTCAATTTGAATGCTTTAAATGGAAATTTTTAAGCATAAATCATTATATTTTCTTAAAATATGTGATTTCAGCAAAAAATAGAATCTCCCAGAAATTGTAAACCAACTTTGTAAAAATCAGAATCTCCTAGAAATTGTAAACTAGAAATTATAAATCAAAATAACATATAATGTTTTATTACTTCAACAAGCATTAAGTGTTGCACCTTTGAGCTATCCTAATTTCTAATAATCAAATACTAGACATATTATTATAAGCAAAATTGGCTAGATCATCTTCATTGAACCTTAACATCTTTATTTTGAGATTGCACAACTAAATCTTTGACTCTAAGCACCTTATTATGCTAATTAAGAATGATATAAACCATGAATGGAATTCATTTCAATAAGAATAATTTAAATGATAAATGAAACAATTTATTCAAGCCAAAAGAAGAACAAACAACAATGCCCTATGGAAAAGAACACAAAGTGTTTTACTGCTTCAACAAGTATTAAATGGAAAGTCAAAAAAAGATAAATGCAACATATCAACCAACAAGAGAAACACATATGCACCTATAATCATTCTATTTTCCAATAATTGAATTCTGAACATATTATTATAAGCAAAACTACCAAAATCATCTTCATTGAACCTTAAGGTCTTTATTGCAAAATTCCATGACTAAATATTTGACTCTCAGTAGCTTGTTATGCCAATTAATGATCATATGAACTATGGATTTAATTCATTTCAATAAAAATTATATATTAAACAAAACATTATCTAGAAAGGAAAAAAAATCATTCATAAAGTTATGCTGCAACCATAACCACAAAACATAAGACACAATTGAATAAATGTCAATTGTTATCACAACCATCTCCAACACATGCAAACCATACAACAACAAATGTCGATACCATCCAACGTTCAAGAGAGAGAACATCCACACAATATTTTCCCTTAATTGACTGGCTAGCAAGAGTACAAATTGAAATCTTTTGTTGCCTATAATAATGAATTGCTTCAGACTAGGAAATATATTATAGGAAAAAAAAGATTTGAATTCATAGCCTTTTCATTCAGGAAATTAAGGGAAAATTCATTCTAGATGTTTGCTCTCTTTATAATTTTGAAACAAATTTAAAAAGGGAAACAATTTAACATTCAAATTTATTATTTTTAGAAGATAGCTATTTATTTTGAAAAAAAAATGTTATTTCTTTAATTCTTGAA
Organism: Sequoia sempervirens; assembly: GCA_007258455.2. Taxonomy (NCBI): domain Eukaryota; kingdom Viridiplantae; phylum Streptophyta; class Pinopsida; order Cupressales; family Cupressaceae; genus Sequoia; species Sequoia sempervirens. The sequence continues at coordinate 34,719 of VDFB02058038.1, forward strand.
AAGGAATTATTATAACAATAGGATTTGCATTAAACATACTAAAGAACATTGTCTGCCACATAGATTTACTCAACACATTTATGAAGCTATTAAAGGGACACTTCAAATACTTTTTCTAGGGCTGTGCAAACAAAAATGAAACAACCTAGCCAACACTAGACAAGAGACCGTGACAATGCCTTATGGAAAACAACATAAGCTACACAGGATTAACTATCTAGCCACACTGCAACCATCACCACTAAATTGAAGCTACAAATAAATAAATGGTAGGTGCTATCACAACAATCGCTAGGACATTGAAAGCATACATCAATCAATGTTGGTGCGAGCCAACATTTAATTTTGGTGGACTTCTCTATCCACGCGGTGGGAAATACATTGTCCTATCCCCAAGGAAGCTAACAACCACCTTCACCACCCTTCCCACAACCACCGCAAGGCTATAAGCTAGGAGGTTGACAAAAATTCTGACCAAAGTTCATTTAAACTAAAAACCATCCACTACCTTTTCCACATCCGTTGGAAAGCTCAAAAACTAGGAAGGCTCACAAGAATTCCAACCAAAGTACACACAAACAACCTATCGACTAATAATATAGGGAACAACATTCAACATAGACTATATAAAAATGATTGTTTCATTGCATTGCAACCATAATGACTAAACAAAAACTATAAATCAAACAATGTTGGTTTCAAAGTTTAAAAGCCATGCAAATTTTTTTTTTTTTCTCAACACCACCTTATTGCAACTTGAAACAACATAGCCTTCTCAACAACACCTTATTGAAAATGAAACAATGTAGATCAAGGAAGGAAACAATAATCAACAATCACCACTGGAATAAAAAAGTAGTCCGCGAGCCACAAAGCAAACAATATCACTAAGCATTTTTTTGAAACACACCTCTTCCCACTTGCTTCAAACACACTTTTTCCCGCTAGCTTTCCTGCACAAAGAGGGGAAAAATATTATCACATACGACACTTTTCTTTTGCTTTTGCAACCACCACCCCATGAAAAAAAACACAAAATAACCTCCACCCACCTTCGTAGGAGCAACACAAAGCTTGATTGAGCTTGCACCCTGATAGAAGCTTACCCTCCTAACTTGCGACTCTGATAGAAGTTATAGCAATAGAACAAAACCAAACAATGCCTTATTGAAAATTTCCTAGGCATTCGTTTTGTTTCTTGAGGCATTAAACAACAAGTGTTATTACAACCATTGCTAGTACGTGCAAAGCATATGACAATTGATATTGATGCAAACTAGGGTTTAATTTTGGTAGCCTTCTCTATCTACGTGGTAGGAAATATTCCACCCTACTCCTAAGGAAGCCAAAAACTGCCTCCACCACCTTCTCCATGACCATTGGAAGGGTAAAAAATCAGGACAATGAAGAAAATTCTGACCAAGATGGCTGCAACGTATATACACATTTACATACATATATATATATATACATATGTACATATATAGATACATCTACACATACATATATATACATATATACATAGATACATACAAATATATATACACATATATATGCATACACATAAGTTGTATATGGTCTAGCCTTTGTAGCAAAGGTTTTGCATAGGCATGTAACTGTGATTTATAGTGTTATGTGGCAATGGCTACAATGGAATAAAATTGTTAATGTTATGCAGTTCATGTTGTTTTGCATAAGGAATTGTTTCCTATTGATGTCCACCTTAGGCTATATTGTTTCATTTGTAGCTTCCATTTACCGTCAATGGTTGCAATAAAACAAAATAGAAAATGTTATGGACATTATATATACATATACATATACATACATACATATACATATATATACATATAGATACATACATATATATACATATATATATACATACATACATATATAGATATACATATGCATATATAGAGATATATATGCATATACATATATATACATGTATATATACATATATATACATACATATATATATATATACATATATATATATATATATGTATACACATAAGTTGTATATGGACCAGCATTTTGCGGAAAAGGTTATATATTTATGTATATATGTATATATATAAATATACATACATGTATATATGTACATATATATACATATACATATATATATGTACATATATATACATATATATATGTACATATATATACATAAATATACATACATATATATATAAATATACATACATACATATATATATATATAAATATACATACATATATAAATATACATATATATATAAATATACATACATATATAAATATACATACATACATACATACATACATATATATATATATATATCTGAATTTAGATGCACATATACACACATTGTTCATTGCACAAAGCTGGGAAAAATGCAGAGTAATAAACCAATGCAGAAATATAACCCAAGCCACCCAACAACAATCAACAAAATCTGCATCATCTTAAAAATTTTATTATGTTGCAAACATAAGTAGAAAATGGAAGCCATTAAAAGAAGCCCACAAAAAATCACAGTAACAAATCCATGCAAAAATTAATCTTTCCTAGATAGAACCTTATCAAAATTTGAAAGAATCTAGCCTTCTCAACAACACTATATCAGAAATTGAAATCTACCTTAGGCTATATTGTTCTATATTCAGAAAGGTGCTGCTAAAGACGCTATATTAATTCAATCTTTAATAGGGTATGTTCTTTTTCTTTTCAATAAGGTGCTACTGTATATCTAGATTTAGATGTACATATTTACATATTGTTGATTGCACAAAGCACAAAAAAATCCACAGTAATAAACCAATGCAAAAATACAAGCCAAGCCAGGCAACAACAATCACAAAAACTACAACGCCTTAACCATAATTAGAACACTTCTCAACAACACCTTTTTGGATGATGAAACAATATAGCCCAAGATAGACAACAACAACCAACAAAAACCTTTTGACTAAAACTTTGACTTGGCATAACTTTGGCATACAGACTTTGTTTGACGTGATTCAAAAGGTGTCAGAGCCGTATTGACGAGCACTACAACTTGACGTTGTCTTCACCTAATTTGGAGGCAATCAAATTTTTAGCTTTGCATCAGCCCTGATTCGCTTGTTTGACCAAACCTTTGACTGAGCATAACTTCTGCATACAAACTCTTTTTGAGCCTGTTCAAGTTGCGTTAGGATCATCTCAGTGAGATCTTTCCAATGATGTTGATTTGTATAGATTCTGAGACTTTGAAATTTTTGACGTCTTCTGGATCCTCCTTGACCATTCCTCCCAATTGAGAAGCTTTTGGACCTCCAAAAGTCTATTTTTACATAGAATTTAAGTGAGGGAATTATCGCCTCACTTGTCTTGTATCATCCATCCACATAGTTGGAATTCTAATCATCCGACCCATCACAAACAAGATGAAGAATGAGATAGCATAACTGATACAATCAACTAAATACCCATCAATACTCATTGTTGCATCCACTGTCCACATAGAACTAACTAGTAGAATGATAAGCAACAATATTGAATATACTAATGTGAAGGAAAAAGTATCAACTTGTTGAATCTCCTAAACATGAACATTGTTAGAAAATAAATCGTTCAAACTATCTTTTACCACCTTTGGCTGAAGGCTTAACTGTGCTTGCAATTGATCCTCACACTGTGTTGTTTGTGACACCCTATCATCTTCATGCTTAGTATCACTAGTTGTTATAGACATGAGTGTTAAAGTATTTCTTGCATTTACAATTATCTTCAAATGCCCTATGTTTACAATAGATTTTTCATTCTTCATGTGATGAGCTCTAACACTGAATTCAATTCCATCTTTAAACAAATGATACCTATTATGTTCTCTATAGAAAATGACTTTTCTGTCATACAAATAAGGACTGCCTAGAACCATTCCACAAATGTCAAGCAGAATGACATCTAACTCTACTTGATCAACAAACTTGGATGTGATTGCAAATCGGAGTTTACATTGCCTTGAAACATGTAGCTGAGCATTATCATTTACCCAACCCAATGGATAGGGTCTAGGATAAGTTGTTTTTAATCCCAATTGCTTAACAACTTGTTTAGAGATTAGATTCACTTGTGATCCACTATCTATTCAAGTGTATCAATCTTAATTTTTTTTGCAATAGCCCTTATATGAAAAAACTCATTCCTTTTCCTTTCAATAGGGACTTCATTACACTTTACAGAAGAAGCATGAGAACTAGTACTGACAACATAATGTTACCTTTTATACCCACAATTGTGATCTTGGTTTCATCATTAGAATTTGATCCGAGATCATGCACGATAGTTGTAGTCTTTTGCTTGCCCTTTCAATCCTTGAACCATTTTGGTTTCTGATTAGGATGTAATTTCTAGCACTTTGCATCTTTGTGCCCTTTCAAGTCTTGCAGTGTGAGCAATAAGGATTATCCCCCTCTTTCTTTACAGTAGTTGTTCACTACATTTTCACCTTCCCTTTCTTGCTCCCTTTGTGTTTATTGGATTCCATTAAGAGAAAATCATGGCTATTCCTCGAGCTTGTTTCTAGATGAATGGATTGCAAACTAACTTCATCAAGGTTAGTTGGATTAAACATAAGTATTGTATGCCTCAACTTTTCATGTAATCCATCTATATAGTTTAACAAAGTTTCTTGTGTATATGGAATGCCCAAAATTAAAGATCTTTTCCTAAACTCCCGGCGTGTATAATCCTGTACACTTTGTCCTTTATCTTGCTTTAATAATTTCCAACTTATTATTGCTTTTTGAATATGACCTAATGGATATAATGGTTTCTTTAATGTAGCTATAAACTCAAACCAAGAAGAAATAATTTTACAATATCAGCTTAGATCTTCTTGAGTTCTACTCTACCACTAGATTAAGGCTATGCCTCCCAAGCAAACAGTGTCTAA
>VDFB02058039.1:0-18018 GCA_007258455.2 Sequoia sempervirens
TTACTTCATGCCTCAGTGAAGTGATGAGAATTTGGGCACCCTTGGTGCCCTATGATGATAAAACTATGAAGAGAATTCTTCATATGTTCGTAGAAAGATTTCAAGACCTTGGTGAAATTGAAAGCAATCAGTACTCCAGAAGAGCTGCTATAATGAAAATCTTTTCAGAACTCAAAATAAGTATGTTGTTGGTTGATATGGGTATGCAAGACCGAATATATTATTTGATTCATTACCTCTTCATTTCAACTTGGAGTGAACAAGAGGAGGATGTAATTGCAGCAATGAGAAACATTTTAGTTTTGATTATCAAAGAGTTGGATGACATTCCAGATTTCGTCCTATCTTTCCTACTAAACATTCGTGAACAAGAAGGAAAGAATTCCTCTATTGCTCGTATGCTGATTAGAGATTTGTTCAATCAGTGTGAGGGAAAATTGAAGCCACACTTGAAGAAGACAAAGCTGATAAATGAAGTGGTCATTAATGTAGAAGATAAAATGTTGTTTCTCAATTATTCTATGGCGGTTTCTCAAGAAGACCTCCTTGGTATGCTTGTGATTAATAATGAAGAGATCAGTAATGTACCTACTCATGAAGGGGTTATTGAAGACAAGAAGGATATAATCTTCAAAGCAGCCAACAGTGATGATTCTTTACTTCATTATAGTAATGGAAATTTGGGTGGTTTTGAGTTTGATCATCAAACTAAGCTCTTGGGAGAGGTTATTTGTGAAGATATCAGTTTTGGTGTGTTGGGAGGTACCTTGTTCAAAGAGGCAACACTTCAAGAGCAGTATGAAGAGAACTTTCTTGTTGATCATATTAATCAGCCTCTCAGCATGTGGGATCCGAGTGTGAAGGCGTCTAAGGTTGTCAGGGAACCTTTATGGGATAAATATCCCTTTGATCCTAATAAAGTACCAAATTCTGATCTCAATGCAAGCTATGAGATGGACATGGGAGGAGAATATGTCTTTGACAAAGAAGCTTGCATGGAAAAGCTCCATAGTGACTCATTAATCAAGTTGGGGGCTGCTAAAACATATGATCAAAGTATCAATAAGGTGGAAGCAGATTTAGAAGATCGAAGGGCCCTTGCTGATGGAGGATTTAAAGAGGATCTCAAATTTGACTTTCCAATTCATGAGGTTGTTTGTCAACCAAGGTTCGAAGAATTGGTAAAATCTGATCCTCTGCATTTTCAATTAGCGGGTGGCGAAAGACAAGAGCTTTGGAGCAGCTTTGAGGGCAGCAAAGACAAAAAACAAAGTTCTGATTTTGATATGCAGCTTATCAGCAGTTCGCCATCCTTGCATATTTATGAGTGGGAAAATCAATTCTTGATATCCATTGAAGATGAGGGTCAAGCCCTATTCAAAATTGATCGCTCATATAGTTTGATTGAAGAGAGTTTGGAAGGTGTTTGGATTGGAGCCACTCTCTTTAATCTGCAATTCATCAAAGACTCCTTGGAGATTATAAAATCAAAATATCTATGCTAGATTATAGATCGGGATTATGCCTATGGATTCACAAAAAAGACCAGCCATGTATTCCAAGGAAATGAGGGAATGGTTGATAAGCTTACTCTTGAGCTTGAATCAACCAAGGGTATGCTGAAAAATGATCAGTTGGCCTTGATGGAGGAAGGAGACCAGCTAGCTGATTTCAAACAACTCAGAGAGTGTGAGGCTGAGTTACCCTTTGTAATTGATCATCCTCCAAACTTTCTTGTAAGTGAATGCATAAAAGGTTTAGAGGATTTAGTCTCCATATGGGAAGTGTTGAGTCATGATGACTTCCCCATCTTTGACACCAAGGTGTTGTCAAAACATGTTTGGGTAAAACATGTTGTTTACATGCCTGACAGTTTATCCTTTGGATTGAGTAATACTCACACTAACATTTCTTGGGAGATGAATTTGAAGACAATGTTTATTTTAGGCTCCCTTGTTTTCAAAGCTTTCTTGGATAGACTTTAGTGGTTCACCAAAGAAGTCAATAATTTCTTGAGTGTGCATTTGGAGTTGATTGGCACTCAGAAATGTGTTGTGAATCTCTTCAGGGGTGTGGTGGATCATTCTTGGTCAGGTATCCTTGTTTGGCACCCTCAATGTGGTATGAAAAATCTTTTGGGGTATGGTAGGAAGGTTCCTTGGAGGGATAAGGATCAAACTTTCAGAATTTATGATGTTGTTCCCTTCCTTATCAGCCACTTGATGATCCCATTTGTTCATCAACAAATGGATTGGAGAGAAATATTGAGCAAAGAATGGTTATTTGCTGTGATGGAACTGTTTGAGTGGGTGTTTCCAGCTTCGAATCTAATCAGATTAGTCAAATTGAATGAGAATTTTCAGTATGGCAGCAGCTGTTCTTCTCTTAGCATGTTGATTTCTCTTAACTCAGATGTTGAATCATTCAATTTTGACTTGGTGGGCAGCTGGTACGCTCATATTTTCACTCCACAATCTCTTTCTAGAGATGATTTTTGGCCTTAGATGGGAAGAATGGTGGTTCGGATTAATCAAAATCAGTTTTTGGATAGAGTTGGAGTTCTTTCCAGTTGTCACTTGTGCACATTCTTTTGTACTCATGTTCAGGGCAGCAAACCTTGGGCTGTTTTGGTTCGTATTTTAGACTTTTGAAGAAAGAGTTGTGAAAGATTTCAAGTGTCTTCTTGTGTACGTTTGTAATCTTCGGAGAAGGCATTGTACATCCTTGAAGAATTTTGAGGATGAGGTGCAAAGAGTTGCTTCCTTCTTTGCAAATATCCTTGTTGGAGTCACCTTTGCAGTTGTGACTCTGTTTGATGCTTTGAGGAGCTTTGCTAATGAATAATTTTGAGTTGCTTAGACCTTTTTTCCTTGTGCTTCGAATGATGTTAATCATTGGCATTGATGATATTAACTCCTCAGAGGCTCTGGGGTGTGAGATGCTACAATGTTTTGAATTTTGTTCCTCTTGGTCTTAAATTCCATTTGTTTCCATTGTCTTTTACAAGGATTCTAGGAGGAGAGAGATCGATATTGTTTTGCGGTATGATGACATATGATTGGCTAGTCGGTGTGTATGACATCTGTGCTTATGGTGGATCACTATCCAGGGGGTGGTTTGGGACCACAGGAATCACTACTGCCATCCAATGGGATCAAAATTGTTTCCCTTGGAGTGTGAGGTGGCATTGCTTGGGGACAAACAATTTTGGGAGAGGGTTCTTAATGTCCCATATTTTAGCTATTTTCTCTTCAAATTTAGGATTAAGCCCTATTTTACTGGCGACTAAGCTAAAGCAAGAAAGTGGGACACTCGCGAGATACTTTTCAAGGGTTTACAGCCTTCTGCAAAAGGTTTCTGGGTTTTTCTAGGTTTTCAGAGACCTCCGGGGTGATGTGACATGCATCTGATTCTGACATCCTTTCTGGACACTTACTATTTATAGTAAGTCATGATGGCTGCCCGGTTTGTGCTCAAATGATATTTGGAAACACTTACTATTTATAGTAAGTAGTGATACTACTCAGTTGGCGTTCAGAGGAAGTTGTGCAAACTTATTATTTATAGCAGTTTGCTATTTTTGGTAAGTCTATCTTTTAGCAGTATCTTTCTAGCAGCAGCTCAATCATTTGCAATTCAGTTTGGTTGATCAGTTTGGCTTTCTGATGGTTTTGAAGTCAACTTACTATTTTTGTGTCTTTGTAGTCTAATTTTGTGATGGCATGTCGGCCAGTTCAGCTCAAGTCATCACATTCTATTTGACAAATGGTTGAGCATTGGACGGCTTTGGCTTCCTATCTCAGCACTGGTGAGTTTTATACTTAGTCCAATTTTCATGTCTTGAGTTGTACTTTACGCCCCAGGCTTAACGCTTCATGTTGTTTAAAGGGGACATTAAAAGGGGAGATTAATGTTGAGCATTTATTATTTAATAAGCCTTTTGTGTGTTCGCAACCATAAGGAAATGGATTACCTAAAGTTGAATAATGTTTTATTATTTCAAAAGTATTAAATGCTTAAAGGTGAAAGTCCCTGGAGTTGAAGTGATTCCAACTTCTTGGAATTGAAAATCTCTTGTTGCTATTTGCCAAGCCCAGTATACATATATTGATCTGTTTTATGATGAGCTGATTATGCACATATTTTGAAGATTATTCTTTGGGAATGAATCGAGAACCTAGCTAAAGGAAGCAAATCATTCTTTTCTTGAACTTTGGCTTATGGCTTCCACAGGAAATTTCGAGACCATCAGCATTGAGAGTGTGGATGATTAACTCCAATGATGTTTTTGATTACAAACAGGTTGCTGTTTTATAATTTGTTTGTACTGCTGATGTTAATGGCTGAAGCAAATTTATGCTCATAGCTTCGCCTTTGATTTTTATATCATTCTGGGTATTCGTTTGAGTTGTATGTCTGTGTGGGGCGACCCTTTCTGCAAAGTTTGGGATTTTATTTCTGACTGCTGAGTTTTCTAGAGAAGGTCGACTTCTTCAAGAGGGCCATACCTTTCATGCTTGCTGCCTTGGGAATCGTACCTACTGTTGCTGCTGTTTCTGGTTCAATTTCTCCTTGGTGTTTGGGCGCCTAGCTCCTATCTATCATTTGGCTGTGGTTTGGGAGCATTTCGAGCTGATTTGGACAAGTTATGTCCATTTCTATGAGGTTTGACATTGCTGGTCTAATTTTCTGTTAACACTGTTTCTATATCAGACTTATTAAATAATTTTACTTGCTGGTTTGAGCTTCAATTCTTCATCTTATATCATTGTAAATGTTAGAGGAAGTGTTACTCTAACTGTTTAATGTTTTTGGAAGCTTATCTATTTCATTTGCATCTATTATTATTCTTTGTAAAGCTAGTTAGTAGTACTAACAACGTTTTCTTTATTTGCTGCAATTTTATATTAGTTTTACACTCCCACAATTGAGTGGTTGAGTTTTAGAATGAACATCTTTCTTGTTTGTAATTTCCCCCCACGTTATAAGTGGTTGTGTGGACAGTATTCCCCCCATGTTAATAAGTGGAAGAGTGGATTTAAAGGCTGGCTTGCCGCCTAATAATTGTTATAAACTCACCCACTGAATAAGTGGAGTATTCCCACTGCGTGTGGATGCCTGCATCAGCAGGTGAATTGTACTTTCAGCTCTGTTTATATCTAACAATCCTCTGACCATATGCTATCACCTCGCCCACATTGGGATCTTGGTGAACATTCTTGGTTAGAGTTATCTTCTTTGCTGATTTGCATTTGGGGCTAACGCTAATCAGTGTTTGGTTGCTGATTTGTGTGTTAATTTTGGAAAAAGATTTAAGGGGGAATATTTCAGCTCCATCTTTGAATTTGTGAGCTAGGCGAACAACAGGTGACTGTCTTCGACGGGCTTGAATCTCGCCAAAAATTTCTCGCTCATAGTTGCCCAGCTTGTGATACTGCCTGGTGCCAGGTGATTGAACCAGTTGGCAACATTTCCCACAAGAGTCTCGACAAAGAGATGCACCGCAATGTCTACATGTGCTACATGCAAGACAACGCAAGCCGTTGTGAATGCAGAAAAATTATCGTCCGTGTGTTGAGTTCCATCGCCGTGAAACGATGGAAAGCGCTTCCTTAACCCTTTAGGTAACTCATGATTTACCTCAAAAGCCAAAGGTCCAGTGTTATTACACCAAGGTAATGGGGGTGGAAGTCGCTGATCTCTATCAACATTGCAAGCATTATCGAAGTTATCATACATTGCTTTTGTGTGGATCATGCAATAGGATGTCAGAGTGTCATTCCCGTGAAATAAAAGTGTTTAGCTTTTCTCGAAGTTTTCTTTCCTAAAATTGCCCCGATTTGGCCATGAAAACCGTTGGTAAGGTATCTACATTTTAAAATTGAATGGACGCTATGCACACTCACTTAATGGGAGTTAATACTTTAAAATGGGAGGCTCCTAAGATTTGTCTTTGGAGACAAATGCTCGAAAAATAAACTAAACTAATTCCTATCTTTTTATTCAATTTTAGGGCACAAGGTTAAGAAAACCACGAGGCGATTTTAACCAAAGGATTTTGGTTTTACAAATCTTAACTTAAAACTAACCCAAGCATACTATCAATCTCCTCAAAATCGAGCAGAAATGGGCTTGGAATGATTCTATATGATAAATCGAAGGCCTGACAACCTTAGAGAGCAAAGGTGGAGCAACTATTTTGCTAGGCCCGAGATAGGGATTTATTGAACACACATCAAACGATAAGCTTTAGGTAGAGATTCACAACGTGAAGGCAAGGTGGGCGCAACTATTTGCTCTTCTGAATAGGCTTATTACAAACAAAACATAAAGGATAGCCAACTAGGACAATAAATTGCATAGACGAAACACGCATACAATTTACGATCAAACTAGCCACTATATTTAACTAAGATAAGCATTCACCATAATAACAGCATGAAACTCGAGTGGCATAACAATTCCTCATCATAATAATACTTGTGAACAGATACAAAATAAGCAATATTATAGGCAAGGTGGGCACAACATATATTACTCTCTCATGCAAAAGTTATTTACAAATGAACTGAAAGCTCTTATTTATAGACATCAAAAGGTGTAGGGAACCTTAAAATCACCTTGAGTCAACTACAATCTTGCAAACATCCAAGATTTTATTGCTAAACCCTAATAAAGCAAACTATACAGTTAATTGGAAAACTACCATCAGTTAACCGAAACATCTAATCTAAATGGACAATGTGCAAGCATGCACGTCCTTATTGAAAGCAAATTAACAGAAGGCACCATCGAGTTAAACCCACAAATGAAAGTCTAACTCACTGCTGAAGATAATCCCCAAAGGAAAGATGTGCATGTGCATTTGAAATCCCAAGCAAGAACTCAAAGTAGAAGTGCGAGGTTAACTGCTACTCGACTCTATCTCCCTCAAAAATAGCGTAGGTTCCAATGATCACTTTCCGGTCATCATAGTCCACAACACCTAAATGTCTAGGAACCGGGTTAGTTGCGCCCATCCCTACAGGACTTTGACGCCCACGATATCTACACGATTTCAACTCTCGGCCGCCATCCACAAAGTAGCTCCAGCCCAACCATGTGCGGCTTAGCGTTTGCCGGCGGCTGGTTCTCATTGCGGTAGATCAGCACCAGCGCCCACGGGCTTTCACCATCAAGACGCTCTTCACCCGAACAAGCTTAAAACCCAATTTACCTGACCACCGAGATCAGCATTAGGTACCATCTTCCGGCTAATGGTTTTATGATCGTGTTTTGCGTTCAACTCGGTACGTCCCCATCCCTGATCGCTCCCATGCATATTCTGACTTCTTCAGTTGCCTTATTTGAAACAAGTTCTCATTACTGAGAAGTGATCCAACTTGGCCGCCACAGGCTCACCATCAAGATATCACGAACAAGCTTCTGAAACCCAATTTGCACAGCCTCGAGATCAACGTAGGTACCATCTTCACGAAGCTAATGGTACATGATCTGAGTGACTTTTGCGGCTCCATAAATGGAGTGATGATCTCTATTCCTTCTGCAGTTGACGCTTCTGATGCTTTTCTTGATTCTTCTCAATGAAAGAGTGTTGCATGATGAAACCACAAAGCTTGACCGCGGACACTCTGGTTGCGAGAAATACACACGAACTCCCTGCACACATAGAATTCCAACAGTGTCCAACCCTCTAAACTGGCCTTTGAAGACTATCAGCGATACGAGGTATGAAACCATGTGGACTTTAAGCGTCTACGCCTATCAAATTGTCTAAATCAACCCTCAGATGCGCTTGATCTTCATTGTCAATTGTTATGATGAAATCATGAATTAAGACTGATTTGGTCTTGAATTCAGTCTGAGTGAATAACATTTTGAAAAACTCGCTTGTTGATTGTAAACATGACTATGTTCTGACAACTTTCTCCGAAAAGCTAAAAAGACCCCTGATGATGCTTAAAATAACCTGTCAGAGGGTAATTTTGACAAAAAATTTCTGAGACGTGGGTTTTGACTGAAAAATGATTCTAAGACAACCCACTATGTCAGAATTGCGAAAAAACGCTGTTTAGCTTGACATGCAAGAGCTTTTCAGTCGAGAACTGCAGAGGTTTTAGAGCTTCCCGGAGGGCAATTTTTTCGTGAAAATCTGGAACATGGGTTTTGTGCACAACGGAATTCTGAACAAACCCAGATGACTCAATTTTGAAAAAGATGTGTTCATGGCCCACATGCAAAGAAATCTTCGGAAAAAAGCACAGAGCTTCAGAATGAAGGCTATGGGGGCAATTTTCTCGAAAAAAGCTAAGATGTGGGTTTTGCTATAAATGCTGAAATATGTGAACCTAGAAGCTCAGATTCTGAATATTCTGCCGTTTTCCTCAACATGCGAAGAAATCTAAGATGAGAATAGAAGAAATTAGACAGAAGATAGAAGTTTAAATTTTGCTTCTGAAGAAAATCGCCTATGCTTGACCGAAATTCGTCAACACTTGCATGCAATGAAAATTCTGACTCTGGAAAAATGATCTTTTGAACACACTGAATTTGATGCTTAAAAATTGAACTGAAATCGCCCTCAGATCTTCTGTACTCATGAAAATCCGCCTTCACTTGAACTTGGTATGAAGAAATAATGGCGAAATATGACTTAAATAAAAATAATTGAAGTCTAAATTCGTACCATCCTCATGCAATAGGCGCCACCTCAAAAAATATTAAATTTAATCATGATTGGACCAGAAAATAATCCGACTCATCTAATTGGGGCTTTGAAAAAGGTAACTGAATGTTAAAAAAGGGCACCACCTTTAATTAATCCAGTTAACTCACCATGCAATTCAGTTAACTGAACATGCATGCTAAAAATAGTAACTAAAATAATCCCCCTCAAAGTCGAATAGTTAAATATTAAAATAATATTTGTAATCCCACCTTTCATGGGCGCCTCTTCAACTTGAGTTCAAAAAGTCAACCTTTGACTTTAGGTGATTTTCTTGACTTAGTCATTTTAAATGAAAATTTGGATTTTCAACTCTCATCGGAGCCTCTATTCAAGCACTAACTCTGATTGACTGCCATCACTAATCAACAGGCTGACAGTTGCGTTGCAGAGCAGGACCAACTCTAATCAAAACACTCCTTGAGACTGCAATCCATAAAACTAAGATCAGAGACCTCAAAAAACCAAGCACCCTTTGCAAAAGTTGCGCTTCTTCTTAGACTTCATCAATTTTATTCCTTACGAAGGTAAATTTGACTCCCTCGTAACTTCTGCTTAGCAAAGTTTCAGGACTAGATAATTGGCTCACTGCGGAGCTGACTCCATTCCACACAACTTCAAGACAACACTTCATCAAATTTCAACATCTCATGAGTCAAAATCAAGGGCGCCTTTTTCAAAATGTGCTCCTTTTACTCTAGAGAGCCATTTTCTCAACTGGCTAAAATATCACTAAACCTCCGGCTACAGGCTGTTGAGTCATCGTTTGATCTGACGGAGATAGGCAACGGAGAACTAGACATAACACGAACAAGATGATCATCTAACTTCACCAAACATAAGACAGTTAAGGTCCCAAAAGCTTAGGTGCCTTTTGAAAAATGTGCTCTTTTGCTTTTTCCTCAGACCTTTCGACCAAGATTTAACCCCGAGTTCGTCTTGTTGTCCAGGCTTCTCAGCAACTCCGATTGACGTGCTGACGGATGCAACGCGAAGCTGGACTAGGCATGAAACAAACCTCAAAGGTGTCGTTTGATCTAAAACCTTCATCTGGACCCTCAAAAAGATGGGCGCCCCTGGCTTAGAGGCGCGCTTTTCCTTCGAGTGTTAGCCAATTTTTTGTTCTTCTTGTTACTCGCTAATTCTCCCATAACAAGAGCTAGACACGTCCTGCTAACTGGCTAGATAGCTCATCGCGAAGCTGACAGGATCCCGAACAAATGTTCTTGGAAGTGATAAACCTTAAAAACAAAATTTGGACCTCCAAAAGCTAGGGGGCCTTTTTCAAAAAGTGCTCTTTGCTCCACAGTTGGAAAAATTTGATGATTTTCATCTTGATTTTGAATTTTTCCAAAATTCTCCAGTATCTTCATGACATCAAACTGACTCAAAGTCCATACTTGAATTGCCCAAAAACAAACTTCTGACATCATTTAACTAGGTTTAAACAATTTTAAACAAAATGCCTTAGTGAAGCAAAAAATTTGGTTTGGGTACAACAAGCTGCTATGCCGTTTCAAGGAGAATTGTGGCTCTTGCCTTCATTCACTGCTTATTGTTAACTTTGTTTAAGGTTTGATTTGGGGATTGCTCCCTTTGTGACTATTGATATTTGTCTTATTTGTTTATTTATCTTTGGTAAATTTATTATCAATATTTGTATTAATTTCTTCTCAATATTATTTTTATTATTATGAGAACAGTAATTGCTCTTATTTTTTCTTTCAATATATATTATTATATTTTATATTATATGCTTCTTAAGATAAATTGTTATTATTTATATTATAATAATATTTAAATTATTAGAATTCGTATTTTAATATTTACGATATTATCTTTCATAATTTATTTATGAAGAGCACAAAAGATTTCATCGAGAGGGGTGAATCGCAAGAAATCAATCACAAACTTTTTATTTCTATTTTTCAAACTTATTACAATCAAATTTTTGATATAACTCAATTTCCCCAAATTGATACAACTTTATTGAAATAATATTTTTCAAAGTAGGCACCAACCTACAGATTTACACCAAGATGATTTAGTAGAATATAGCCTACAAGGAACACCTAGACCTCTACAAATTTAGTAGACACCTGCCTACAAGGAGCACCGACCCCTAATGCAAGGCACCAAACCTTGACTTGATGGAAGTGAGACTGCCTTCAATCTGATCTGCACAAGTCCAACTCTCCAATCTGCTCTATGTGACCAATGATATCACCTTCAGCCCACACAAGGAGGTAGGAATCTGACTGAACTGCAAATCTTCAACTACAACCACACAGCAGCTTTGATTTGGATATCACATATGTATATTGTTCAATGGTTACACACCTCTTTATGAAAGAGCACATTTGTTCTTTAAATCTGCCTCTTCAAAACTAAATTGAATTTATGATTTTATCTTCCTTTTATTACTGTTAAATTCATATATAAATTCAGCCTTCAAAAAAAATACAGCACTTCAAAAAGCTTCGACCCCTTTCCAAACCGACACAACTCTTTATAAAATGATTTTCCAACTCATCCAACAAAAAGGCTTTTAATATGAGAAAATGCGTGTCCTTTCAAAAAGACTTTCTTCCACAGACCTCCCGATGACTTCTTCATTAATCATTTTAATTATAACATCTTACGTTGTTGAAGCACTTCTTTGCTCAATGGAGACGACTTTTCATTTGTATCTGTTGGGCAGTGATTTCTTGTTGATATATTAAATACGTATTATACAAATACGTGTTCAATTTGATTCTTTTACTAACTGATTTTGATTGCGTTAACTAAAATGCGTCAACAAAGATTAGTCAATCACGTCTCTTAACATTATAAACAAACTTGATTGTATGTCTGACGCCTTATGTATGTCCTTTAAAACACATCTTTTGATCAAAGGATCGTGCTGACTGACAGATACATATTATTGTACTTTATCAGCTTTCAAAGGATTATTTATTTACACAAACTTATAGCTCCTGAAACCTTCATAGATCCGTCTTTGAAATACCCTGCTGCTTAAAGTAGATAGCTCCAAATATACACGGTGGTCGGATTTAATAACACAAGCTATTATTTGCTTCACTTCATTGATGTGTCTTCTAATAGAATAGACGACTCATCTTTAAACATTCCCGACTGTTCAAAATATTTTTCACAGAAGATATCATATACACTCCGTCTTATATTTCGATCTGTATGTTTTGATATGTAGCTATTGCCTCATATTCCGATATGTATGCAATTTCACACCAACTTCGATTTGGAAATAATGTAGATATATCTTCATCGAAACTTTGCAATATCTGAATCTGAATGTGTATGACCCGACTCTTTTCAATTTGATCTGAAAATCAATCTAAACATGTATGACCCGATTATAGTGCTCTGTTTCAAATTGAATGTGCCTAAAATCTAATTATATCGCTCTTGGTTTGAGCCAGCACCTTGAATTTTATAATTCTGTTTAAATTTTGCAAGATGACTCTTGACATCAATGACAATTTTTCTAACAATCTCCCCCTTTGTCATTGATGGCAACATCCCCAAAGATATCTTTTGATCTTCTTCTTATTGCTCCCCCTGACTCCAATATCCCAAAGATATCTTTTGATCTTCTTCTTATTGCTCCCCCTGACTCCAATATCTCCCCCTTTGACATCAATGGCAAGGGGTCTTCTAACAATGTTTCAGCTCCATGAAGCTACAGGATTTTGTGCGTAGCTCCCCCTAAATACATGCATCCATCAATTAATTTGATGAATGTGGGACAACTCCCAATTTGTCCCTTAAATACTCAAATGCATCCCTTGGAAGTGGTTTGGTGAATATATCAGCAATTTACTCTTTTGTAGTTATGTATTCCAAACATACTTGTCCTTCTGCTACTTGTTCTCTCAAAAAGTGATACTTAATGGGAATATGCTTGGTTCTTGAGTGCATCACTGGATTCTTGGAGATATTGATTGCACTAGTATTATCACAATAGATAGTGCAGGGATGATCATACTCCACCTTGATGTCTCTTAAAGTTTGCCTCATCCACAAAAGTTGAGTCACGGCAAAATTTCTTTACTACAATATATTGGCTTAAACATTAGATAGAGAGCGATTCTTGGTTTTGCAATTCATCGTTATTCCGAGAGCTTCGTGAAATTTGGAATGAAATTCAAATTAGGGTTTCTTGGCTTGAAGTTTTGTGGCACTTCATATTATTTACTATTTTTAGTAAATGCTAGTTGTGGTAGTATGCAGTTGGTTGTCTTCACTCATCACTTCAGTTGAGCATGTTATTTGTTGTTTCAATATTTTCCTCTCAAGCCTTAATTGATGAAATTTATTGATTAAAGGCATAAGTGTTATATTTTTCAGTTGACCACCCCTTGGCCTAAGGATATAACTTGTAAGTTGTTTTAAAAAGTGGTCATGAAGGGTACGCCCTTGTCATAAGGAGATATTAATACTTTATTTTTGAACTTATGCTTGGAGGAAAGTGGACGCCACTTTATGAGGAGTTATATTTTATGAAATTTCAAAAATAAGAAGAAATCAAAAAGGTGTCTCTTGGCGTACTGCTTGGAAGATGATGAGTTTCTTAGTTTTTATAAAATGAAGACATTGCTCCAGCATTTGGTATCCATTGTTTACCTTACTGTTATGCTGTCAAAATGACTATGGACATTTTGTTGTTGCTTCGAGGATGCTACCTCCTATCCCCTTCCCAATTTCATGTTTGAAATACAACACCTAGTTGGAACATTGCTGCTTCTCACATCAGACTAGCAGATTGAGTATCAAAGATTGAAGAATTTTGGAGTATTTTCACAGTTTTGAGTTCCTGGTTTTACTACAGCTGAAGCTGATTTTTGCTCATATCTATTTGGGTGATTTTATTTTCATTCTGGGTATTTTGGCAAATGAATTGTTGATGCAAGGCACCACTTTTCACAAAGTATTGGAATTTAATTCCAAGTATTTAATTTTTACTTGCAAAATTGAGTTTTGGTGAAGGCCGTACCATTTAGAGGTACATTGGAATTCGAGCCAAATAATCTGGAGACTTTGGTGGCTGTTTCTAGATTGTATCTTGGGTGCCAGACTTCTAGGGAGTATTTGCAACTTATTTCACATCATTCGGAGGAGAATTGAGTGAGTTATGAACATTTCATTGCTTCTCATAGTTGCAGATTGATATTTCCGGTCTACTGTTTTTTGTATCAGATTGTAGAAGTTCTGATTTCTAATTCATTATCAGCTATTAGAGAGTTAAACAATCATTGAAAAACATCTATTAATCTTGTGTATGAAGATTACTGTATTTCCTATGTAATTTGCAGCTTATTTCTCATTGTACAAACTGTAAACAGTAGTACTGTTCCAGTTTTAATTGCTGCAATTTCTTTCTGTATCTTCTCACATAAGTCCCCTGGATGGTTTACCGCCAGTGTGGTTAAATTGATTGTAATATCTTATACCCACTCATAGTGGTGAATCCCCACAGCTTTGTGGATGGCCACCGCTGCGGCTGAATTGTTTTCTATTGTAATCTTTTCCCCCCACTGTTTGGTGGTAGTGTGGAACTATTTCTCATGGCTGGTTATCTGCCTATCATTTCATAATTTCAATTTTTAACACTCGGTCATATGTTAACACCTCGCCCTCAGTGGGATCTTGAGTGCACATTCTTGACGTTGAGTAGTTCTTCAATTAAAGTTCAGTTTTTTAGTTTGATGCTAACGCTAATCCAATCATCTATTGCTGGTTATGTTGTGTTACTTCTTCAAAAAAATTGGTTAGCATATTTGATGGTATCAAAGCGAGAAGACCACTGCCATCTGTGGCAAATTCTGAGTTGGTTAAGCGATGAGTGAAAGAGATATTAGGCCATACACTAGAAGTCGGTGCATCGGTTTGATTCGGCGTTCGGGCTTTATACCTTCTCAGAAGTCCTAAGAGATCTTGGTAAAACAGTGGAAGGTTCAGATAATTCAGTGGAAGTGGTTGATCAGACAGTTGTAATAATGTCAGACACTATAAGGAGAGATAATGAAGAGAGGGATAGAGTGGAGAAGAAGTTTGATGGGATGATAGACATGATGTCCCGATTATTGTCCAAGTTGGACCAGCAAGCAGCTCAAAATATCATTCAGCCCCAAAATAACTCAATTGGAGAAAGCAGTGGAGTTAATGGAAATAATAATAGTGGCAGTCCTGAGGTGAATACAAGAGACAAAATTGTAGGTCAGCATGCTGCAATTCCTAGTGGGTCATCCTCTAGACCCCTTTTTCCCGTCTTCACACCAAGGGAAGAGCAACAATCAGTTGAAGCTGCTCCAAACTTTGCTGATGATGCTCATCAAGCTTACATGGAGTACGTTTCTTTACCTCTTGATTTGAGAGGTACTTGGACCTTTGATCAATACATGAATCAAAGGAGTCAGAGAAATGGTGGAAGGTGAACAGCGTCCTATGGCACCTAGAAATGGCTTCTACCAAGCATTGGGAAAATCACTATATGGAACATTTTGATGGTAGTAATAAGTAATACTGACCCGGATCATGGAGTGCGGAAATTGAATAACTACCTCTCTCTCGGACCTATGCCGGAAGAGGATGCTATCAAATTTGCTACCTTGCATTTAGATGGGATAGCTCATGAATGGTGGACTCATGGTTTGGTCACTCTTGGCCACAACCTCATTCGCACATATGGAGAGTTTACAAATAAGTTGATTGAAAGATTTGACACAAAGACCACGGCTGAGATTTAGAGGTGGAACAATTGAAACAGCAGGATCTTTAAGCTATGTGGCTTATTTTTGAGAGGGTTGTCGATGTAATTGCCAAACATTCTTGAAGAGACTGTAGTTCTTTTTCTGAAGGTTTAATGGAGCCTTTGAAGGGTTGGGTCAAAGCATTTGATCCTCCAGCACGGCTGGATGAAGCTATCAAGAAAGCTAGGAGCATGGAGTTGGCAGCCCCAAGACCTAAATTTCACTCAAAAACATTCAGCCATAAGAAGGATAAAAAGCCATCTTCAAATCTGCCCAAGAAGTTCCCACCAAGGCTGTTCGAAGAGCTCAAAGAATAGCTTAGAAAGGATGGAGTTTGCTTCACTTGTCGTGAGCCTTGGGTGAAAGGCCACCGTTGCTATGGAAGAGGCAAAGTAGTTCAAATGGAGGGCTATTCTAATTATGGATCAGAATCTGATTCATCTGATCAGCAATACGAATCAGCAAGTAGTGAAGGTGAAGAAGTTCAAGAAGACAAGTCTGAAGAGGTAGGAGATGGTAGTGCTTTTGCACAACTATCTAGTTTTCAAAAGAATGAATCTTTCAGGGTTCATGGAGTGGTAAATTCACAAAGGATAGTTGCTCTAATTGATACCGGAGCAACTCACAATTTTATTGATGAAGGACTAGTTGCTAGAAAAGGTTTAAAGACTAAAGATTTTGATGGTTTCAAAGTAATGGTTGCTGATGGTTTAACTATGTCTTGCACAAGGAGAATTCCTAATCTATCTTTGCAATTAAGGAATCATGAAATTAAGGATGATTTTTATGTGGTGGGTATAGGAAACACTGATGTTGTGTTGGGCATACAATGGCTGCGATCTCTTGGTGAGATCACATTGAATTTGCAAACCATGGAGCTGAAATTTCAGTCTAAGGAAGAAGGTTGTTTTAAGAGGATGTCAAATGGAGGCCCACCGGTGTGTCTTTGAAAAGGATGGAAAGGCTGATCCGCCATGATGTCCGGAGTTGAGATAGACTCTTGAATGTATGGTTTTACGGCTGATCCGGTGGGGAAAAAGGCAATATCATCTTGATATTCAAGCCTTACTTTCAAAGAAGAGCAAAGTCTTTGGAAGCCTACCTCCTGGAAGACCTCCTGAAAGAGGTTCTGAGCATGTGATTGAGTTAGAAGAGGGAGCAAAACCGGTCATGACTACACCTTACCGCTATCCAAAGAGGCAGAAAGATGAAATTGAAAAAGCTATCAAGGAATTGTTGGAAAGTGGTTTCATTAGACCAAGCAAAAGTCCTTTTGCATCTGCAGTAGTGCTGGTCAAAAAGAAAGATGGCACAATGCGTATGTGTGTTGACTATCGCGCATTAAATCAGAAATCCATCAAGAATAGATATCCTATTCCTAGGATTGATGAGCTTATTGATGAGCTCCATGGAGCAATGTTCTTCTCAAAGATTGATCTTCGTTCGGGCTATCGCAAATGTCAGATGAGAGGAGGATATAGAAGACAGCGTTTAGATGCCACTTTGGGCATTTTGAATTTCTTGTCATGCCTTTTGGTTTGACAAATGCACCAGCCACATTCCAATCTTGTATGAACAAGATTTTTAGACAGCAGCTGAGGAAGTTTGTGCTCATCTTCTTCGACGATATTCTCATATTCAGTAAGTCATGGGAAGAGCACCTTAAGCATTTGGAAGAAGTGCTTAACATTTTAGAGGCGGAATGTTTATTCGCAAAAGAATCAAGTGGAGTTTGGGTTAATGAGAACTTTTATATCTTAGTCCGTTATCAGTTCAAAGGGTGTGAAAGTGGATCGAGAAAAGATAAGGGCCATTCTTGATTGGCCAACTCCAAAGAATATTTCTCATTTGAGAGGTTTTTTAGGGTTATGTGGATTTTATAGAAGATTTGTGAAAGGATATTCACATCAAGCAGCACCTCTCACAGATCTTACAAAGAAAGGAGCTTTCCTTTGGACTAAGCAAGCACAAGAGGTTTTTGATAAGTTCAAACAAATCATGAGTTCGTGTCCAGTGTTGGCACTTCCGGATTTTTCAAAACCTTTTGAATTACAATGTGATGCTTCAGGAGAAGGTGTTGGAGCTGTCCTAATGCAAGACAAACACCCTATTGTCTTCGAGAGCTGAAAGTTGAGAAGGGCAGAAAAAACTTACTCTATCTATGACAAAGAGATGCTTGCCATCATGCATGTTTTGTCTAAATTCCGTCAGCTACTTGGTGGGAGATGAAATTTGTTGTCAAAGGTGACCACAATGAGTCATAAACATTTCATCGTAAAGAAATTGAATGAAAGGCAGCAAAAATGGGTAAGTAAACTCCAAGCATATGACTTTGACATTGAATATGTCAAAGGAAAAAATAATATAGTGGCTGATGCTCTTTCTAGAAGGCCTCATTTGCAATCAATTTGTGAGTTATCAGCTGATTGGAAAGAATTAATTGCTGCTGATTATATTAAAAATCAGTTTGCAACCAGCTTTTTAGAAGGTCATTTGGTTGATGAAAGGTATAAGTTGGTT
>VDFB02058041.1:0-18545 GCA_007258455.2 Sequoia sempervirens
TTAGTGGGAGCTTTTGATAGGATGGATTGGAAATTGAAGGTATCTTCTTGGCTTGGAGATATTGGTTCTACTTGCTATGTTACTGACAGTTCAGTTGTGTGTATAGACCTGGATGATCTTCATGGAGAGGATGGTAGTCATGATGCCATGTGTGACTCAGTATCACAGTTTCAATGGGAGTTGTTGGCAGTGATGTGGATTCGCCTTTTGATGGTGGATGTTCTTTTGCAATGTTTGTTGGTATCATGGATGGACTTTTGGATTCTACTTATATGCAGTGCGGGTTCATTGATATCTTTGGTTTCATTGATAGAGGATGGTTATATTCATGTGGTTTAGATATGTTGACATCTTTGGTTACCATGCAGGACTTCTTTAGTCTATGTTGAGGTGTCATGCTTTGTTTTTTTCTAATATGTGATCCTTGTTTTTTATTTGATGGTTATGTTATTATGTCATGATTTACTCTTGATTCAAGATTGGAGTTTTGGCATGATACAGGTGCATGTTATGTTCTTTGGATCATATGATACTCTTTGAGGAGGTGTAAGATCATGATTTCATGGTTATGTTCCTGATTCCTAGGATGGATATATGACTTTGATCTTGTGTGGTTCTCCTAGTATTGGGTACATTGATCATTTGCTTGATTACTTCATGATGATGCTATGTTGCATTTGGAGTTTGGCATGGATTGGTTGGTTACAGGTACTCATGGATACTTGGAGACATAGGTGAAGCTTGAGTTCTCTTGTGATTAGAGACATGTGTTGAGATGGTTACTCTTGATGAGATTTCAGTAGGAAGTCTGAGGAGCCTACACCTTGGTTCGATGTGAGTTCAACATGGACCTATCAGAGAGTGTTCTTGGATGAGTCATGATGACTTGGATATCTTGGAGGAGCATTCCCATTCCCCACTCTTGGTCTTCACAATGGTTTCACTTAAGAGATTGTGTGGCTTCTATTTGGATGGCTTCTTATCTTTGTGCATTGGCATGATGGTGGATGCAAGCATTCATGTTTGGGATGGTGATCACTTTGATTTTTGTTGAAGGTATCCTAATGGAGCACATGGAGCACTTTGATTCCTTGATGGTATATGTGGCTAACGGATTATTCTTTTGATTTATGTTTTGAGGTTACTTGTTCCCCTTATGCAATGTATACAAAAAGTGGAAGAATGTTAGAAAAAGGTGTGTTGTGCACCATGCATGATGTATTTAATGTAATTATTCTTGGGGCCACTTTATGTTGCATGTAACATTGGGACATAAGTTAAGTTGCTAAAATGTATTTATTTAATATTGGGGAAAATAAATAAATAAAGTAACCAATATTAAATATGGGGACATGGTTTTGTAATCTCATGGTTTTAGTCACATGGTTTTATGTAATACCACTTGGTGGTTTTGTGGGAGCTTGTTTCTATAAAAGCAACCTCAAGGGTAGTTGTTTGTGTGGGTCAATTGGCAAGTTAGCTCTGGTTAGCATTTGTGAGGGTTTGAAGAATGGCATGGGATATGTGGTTGCATGCTTGTTCACATGGATTGCTTGGAGAGGGCTTGTTGCTTCAATGGTGTTCATGGAAACTCTGAAGATGTATTGTAATCTTTATTGTTGAATAATATATGAGAGATGGATGCTTTTGGAGGTTGGGTTTTTCCTTCTTGAGGGTTTTCCCAAGGTATATGTTGTGTCATATTTTCATGGGTATGTTGTCTATTCTCTTGCATGTGGATTTTGAATGCTTATTTGCATAGATTTCTCTTTTGGGTTATGTGGAAATTGTCTTTAAATGGCTGCAAGTTTTCAAGATTTATTTTCAGTGTTATTTTTCTAATCTGTTTAATTTATTTTTTTGTCTTTAAAAAAATTATATAGGATTTGGGAGATATGCACTTTCCAAATAAATTGGGAAAAAACCCTAATTCTAAAATAAATCGCTCAATTATGCTCCAATTCCTCTGAAATATGGATTATAGCTTCTTGAATATGTTCTTCAAAAATCCCTTAAAAATAAGATAATTTTTTTCCAAAATCTGAGAGATATGCTCTTCCTAAAATGACCTTTAATATTAAGAAAACACCTTGCCTCTATGGTTCCAATATCATGCACTTTGATACCACTTGTAATGAAATAATTTGCACAATAGAAGAATATGATAGGGAATATGCTACAAATGCTTGAAAATAACTGAGAATAACAAGCCAATTTGAGGGGTCAAACCTTCAAATATCTCTAATGAGAACACAATTCGTAATATGATGATGAAATAAAACTCACTACCTCCTATGTATACCTTATTTATGCCTAGGATATCACCTAGGTCATCTTAGATAACCCTATATAATCTCTAGGCCAACCTAATCAACTAAATAACAATATAATAATGACAATATGACTTAATTAAGAGTTAAGATAAACACAAGCTGACTATTCACAACCTAATGTAATCTAATATTAAGGGCATAGCATCCAACATGCCAAATATGGAAGAAAATAAAAAAATCCAAGGTGAAGATGCACCAATCCAAATAACACAAGAATCAAATCCAAGTTATAAAAAAAAGCTCCAAGTAGTTGCCAAGGAAAACACTTACATGAAAAGAAATAGAAATCACAATAAATACTAATACATCCAATCATCATACCTACAAAGGTATCCAAAATAATTAGTATAAATCGTGCTAATAAAATATCTAACCCATAAACCAAAATCATAAGCTTCTTGCATAAAACATGTCAATGAGACATAAATATCTAGGAACTCCCACTACATGATGAAGTCAAATTTAAAAATAAGTAAAGGCATACAAATTCTACCAAGCAACACTTGGAACAAGCACAATGAAAAACACAAAATTGATGCATAATCTCTCACAAGAAGCCACCAAAACTCTGCCAAGTTCTTCACACAAAATCATGTGTACACAACCCCTAGGGAAGTAGTTTTAAACACCCCAAAATTGACCTCCCATCACATAATTAATTAAACTAATATTTAATTAATTATTTACCATTATTTACCATTTTCCAATTTCCCATAATTAATTAAATAATTTATTATTTTATTAATTATTATTTATCACCATTATTAATTAAATTTATTTAATTTCTTATGTTTTCCTCTTCTTCTAAGGTTGATTAATTTAATTAACTCAACCTTATCCCTCAATCATTAATTCTTCTAAACATTATTAATTAATTAATACATCATAATCATTATTAACATTTTCTCAAATTAAAAATTCTTCCAAATACCCAAACTTACCATCATGTGACAAGTGTCCCTAACCATCTTCAATATGCTCACACATGTGCGAGCATGCACAAGTCACCATCATCCTCCAACTCATATTTGGAAAAATCTCATCTCAATTTCTCACACATGTGTGCCTACGCTTTCCTCTTCCATCCACATGTGCTCTCATTGATTTCCAACCTCTTACAGGTGGGGTTTTATGTTCCTTGTCAGACTCATGTTCTTCCCCAAAGGTGTGTGAGCAGACTAACTCTCTTCCATACCACATGCCATTATCCAAGCCTCCACCTTGTCCTAGGAGGCTAAACACCATTTTCTTATAGAGAATCTAGCTTGTCATCTCATAATCCATCGTAATCATCCATTTTGGCCACCAAAAATATAAATTGGAGCCTTATCCATAAATCCTTAATAAATCAATTTGTATTAAATATATTCTACTCAATTATCATCAAAATATCTATCACCTACCATGATTATGTTGAATTGAAGAAAAATCTACATCCACTAAAACTAAACAAGCAAGAAGAGCACATCAAGTAAAGAGAATTTACCTCCACTTCAGAAGCTCGATCCAAAGTTGATAAATGAGGGTATAAGGTTTTGTGTTACTTTCATTATCTTGTTATTTTTATCCTTTCACTATTTCATCAACCTCATTTTAGCATGCATGTTGAGACCCATGTTCCTCAAAACTAATACTTGTTTGATTTTTTGTTGCAAATTTTTACATTGCATGTTTTGGAATAACACTTTCAACCTATGTCTTAGTGCTTACAAGTCAGGATCAACAATTTTGCGACTCATTTAGTGCCTCTGTAACCTAGCACTTTTGGTTTTTCACATTTTCCTTCTATTTGAATATTTTGTGGAAAAATTATAACTTTTTTTTGTGTCTATTTTCATCCTTTAGTTGTTTATTAACCCTTTTTGTGTCCTAACTTTTTATTTTGTAGGGAATTTAATATTTTCTTGTAGGAGAGCTCTTTTTAGAGCTTATGGTCTATGGAATCATGCTTCTGTGGTTTAGCAATTATATATACATATTAACTATTCCATTTTTTTATCATTTATTTTTACATTTTGTTTGATTTTAGTCATTCTTTATTATTTCCATTATGATTCAAGTTAATTCTAACTTTCTAATTTTTTTTTCATTCTTTTTTTTTTTAAAATACATTGGCATGTTGTGTTTGTGTAGATTAATGCTCCTGCTCTATGGATTAGTGTCGTTGCCCTATGAATGTTTTTTTCCTATTTCCAGTTCAATTAGAGTCACACTTATGTTGAATAACACTTAAGTTTTTCATCACGTATGCTCTATATATCAACACCTACATTTTTAGCACTTGTGTCTTGTCATTAGCACTTTTTTTGTTTGTATTTGTTTACTTTTTTCTTTCTATTTTGAGCAACATTTTATATAATTTAGCAATTAATCCAATGGTGTAGCCTATCGCCACACTATTCAAAGCACATAATCACTACTACTAACAAATTGTTTATATTTTCTTTAGTCAATTTTTTTGTTTTCCACTAAATTAGCAGGTAATTCATATTAGAGGTTAAAGAACCTTGTTTTCTATGTTTGTGGAGTGTTTGATTGGTTTATGCTTTCCCCTTGTGACTAGTATGATCTTGGGGATCAAAAAACTCACACTCTCCTTCTTTGTTTTAGATTATATCCTAAGGCATGTTAGTTTATGTGTATCCTCTCCCCTTGCACCTACTACAATATTATGGATCAAAACAGATATCACTAACATTTCCCATTATGAGGATTTATTGGGAATTTCATCACCCTAAGGAATGACCTCAACCATGCATTTTAGTGGGCTATATAAAGAGGGGAGAACAAAATTTTTACCTCAATCTAGTCACCTCATGTTTGGTTCAAATCCTTAGGACCCTTGGTGATTCAAGAAAAAAGGTGAAGGGTTGGTCCAAGTGGTTAGCACTTAAACCATAATTGTGCATGGGTTATTTTTCATGGATTGGGCCTCACATATCCTTGTGGTATTTTTTGGACTCCTCTAGAGAGCTTGTAAATCCTAGATAAGACCTTAGAGTTGGTAATTAGTGCAGTGCAAGGGATGCATATCATACCTTGAATTTACTCATGGTGTAATTCCATGTGGTGAGATAGAGCTAACTGAGATAAATACTTTTGGACACCATTGGTAAGGGAATTCATGTGTATGCAAATTTCCCTAGCTATCCATTCATGTTAGATAGTATTATCTTCAACTTATGGGTCCACATTAGTTAACACACCTACTTAAATAATTTAGGAAATGTGCTCAAGTGTTTGGTGTGTTTGCATGTGATAAACCAATAAAGTCAACTTACCTTACACTCTAAAATTCAATTCATCCATTGTGGCTTTGTGTTTGAAATATCTTGCTAAATCTTTAACACAATCAAGTTTTACAGTTTAGTGCTTCTACCCTATCAATCCACACTTTCGTTGTTTCAGTGCCCATCGTATACCCTTTAGTGATTGTTCTCTATCTTTTAGCACTATCACATATCAATGATTTCGATATGTCACTCCACAACTACACATCTTATTAATTTAGCTCTATGTTTTGGTACTTATGTTACATAAAATTTGAACAATTATACTCATTAAAAAAATTATTCATTTGGATAGAAACCTTGACATTGGTAACCATAAATAGACCTAGTTTAGTCATTAAACCATCCTAAAAATCTTCCATATCCCCATACCAAAAACATAGTTAACCTTCATTGACCGCAAACCTATCCAAGACATCATTTCATCCATCTCACTTTGATTTTTCCACCTACCAAATTGCCTAATTTGGACTTGGATTAGGCATCCACCAAATTTCATAGACATTCCAAAATTTCTCCAAACTCCCACTTAATCATTTTCAACCATATACATAACCACCCTTCTTTCATTTTGGAATTAGGACTTATAACCAAATTCTTGATCTACCATCCATATGTGATTACTCAAAACTTACACTTCCATCTCCAACCATAGTCAATAAAAATCCAAAAAATATTTATCCAAAAATAAAATCAAATTTGTCCAAAATCATATCTCAATATTTCCAGCTTTCATATTTCTTGAGAAGTTTCCTATCTCAAGTAGTATGTTAAGTTAGCCCATTTATCATACTTGGATAAGTTAACTTAGGACCTTGGATATTCTTAAATTAGTGAACTCCAAAATTCATATCCAATTTTTCTTAGGAACTTTCCTATCCTAAGTAAGAAAGGATAAATATTCATAACATCCCCAATCACAAAAAGATCTAACTTTTCTTGAAGCAACTTTACATTATCACCTCTTAGTCTTCCATAACTATACTATCCTAAAATAAACATTTATTTCACAAGTCTAAAACCGCTCAAATTCATATCATCATCATAAACATCTTAATCACACACATATCCAATTCCTTGTACATAAAAATATAATTCCAAACCATCCTTTATCATCTTAAACAAAAACACTCAATTCTGAAACCACATCATCCCTTAGACATAAACATCTCTCATTCCAACATAAAATCAACCCCCACATCACAAAAAACACAACTAGGTCTACCTTTGCATGCCACTTACAAGGTCCCAAACCAAAAAATAATAGATTCAAACACTTTCACCACAAGATTGATTGAACACCTTTTCAATTCAAAAACACAAGGTGAGGTCACATACTAACTTACATCTCCCCAAGTCCAAGATATAGATTAAAAGATTGTATTGAAACCCTAATATTCACCAAGGTAGTAAGAATTCACTCAAAATATATAAAATTAAGATTTAATGGAAAGAATTATCAAATTAGACAAGTGTTGTTTCTTGTTGCAACTAATCCAAAGTGGAGCTTAACTTTCACTAGACTTTGGCATATCACAATAAATAAAACAAGACCCTTCATTCACAACATACAACCCCTTAGATAGCCTATGGGTATCACAAACTCTTTAACTATCCCACAACTCCATCATTCCACATACACTAAACCTTTCACAAATCCTTCCATAATCACATCCCATTACACAACAAATACAACCCAACCCATCCACACAACTTAGAGTTACAATACCTACAATTTTGGTTAATAATAGCACACACCCACCCACACCTCAACCACCCTTAAATCAATAAATTTCATCCAAAAACTTCAAACATCAATCCCACCCCTTAACATTACACAAAACTCTCTCCCACCCCTCAATATTTCACACACATCCCTCCCTCAAAATACAAAATACATCACACATACATCAAACCCAACCCCATACCAATACATTAATTCAACATCCTCGCAACAAAAATCACAACATTCAACCTACCACTCTATATCCCATTACCAACAAAAACCACCACTTAAACAACAATGCATTCACCCATACAACTACACATACTCAACCTATATTTCAAACAATCCTAGCCCCATTAACATTGTACAAGAATTATAAGATGTATGAAATATAATTCAATTCAGGAATGAAATCATAAGAAACCATATATATTTGATGACATATTTCCTTATCCCTTTGATATGTCTATCACTATGATCCCTTTCCCTTAAAATTCAAGTAGGAAATCAAAAGAAACCATCTACATTTGGTGACATATGTCCTTATCCCTTTCATAGGTCTATCACTATGATCCCTTTGAAATTCCAAATTTTCAAAAAATACAAAGGGAAGGGTGATCCTAAAGAACATATCAAATAATTCTACATAGCATTTCAATAAGTCTCTTGTAGCGACATATATCTCATGAAACTATTTCCTCGAAGATTATGAGGTCAAGCATTAGAATGGCTCATTCACCTTCCCATGACTCCATTGCCACTGTAAAATACTTTAGCCAAAAAAATTGTTGCATACTTCTCCTATAACATCAAACATGAAATAACTATTTTATACTTGTTCAACACAAAATAATAATGGTGAGAGCTTTGCTTCCTTCTCGCAACAATGGAAACATCTTGCTAGTAGATTTCGTAAAAGGTTAAGATGAGGTTAACTAACTAGTGGTTACGAAATGTCTTAGTGATTGATTCCTTGGAGACATTAAGAATGATTAAATTTGTGTTAATGGATAATGTGGTTAGCAATATAGACGTCAAGAGATCTAAGACTTTATATTGCTTGGGTTTGACTACAAAATGGTGATTTGGTTAAAAGTGAGTATATCTTCAAGTGGGTTTTAAGTTCTATGTTGCAAGAAAAAGTCAATTTGGGTTTGAATGAGGAAGACAAAGATAGTTTTGGGGACTTTTTGGCAACATTATTATTAAATTTGGACTTGTAAACATTAAGGATGATTGAAGTTGTGTTGATGGGGGATGGGATTGGCAATACAGATGCCAAGAGATCTAGTGAAAGGAAGTGAAGGTGTAGAATATGCTTTTTACACTAATCTATGAGAGGGGATATGTGCAAAATTAAACCAATCACACAATTACAAGGAAACAAACACAAGCAATATACCATAACAAAACCTTACATTAGGAAAACCTTTTCAAGAGAAAAACCTAACATATTATTCAATAATCAAAATTTATAGTACAATTGCAAAATCTTACAAGAGTATCAACAACCAGAGACCTAGAGTAATCAAGCAATATAACAATACCTACAAAACCCACTATATAAACATCCATCTCAAGAACCTAATAAATAGAAGTAATGCACAGGACCATCAAATGGTAATTACAAAATTATGAGCTAAAACCACCCAAAAATGTGGTGCCCAATCAATAGTTAAAAATCCAACACCCCAAACCCAAGATGAGTTCACAAGCTAAAAATAACATATCTTATCCACCTTTCATAAACTCATCATAATCCACTCGCCAACTTGGATGTTCCATCTTGGCTCCATTGTTTCCATCCAAATGTCTTATGATGTGTTATAACATGTGTCATGCATCATATGTTTGTAGGTCAACAAGTATAACTCCCTCTAATAGCTCTTTTGTGTCATAGATGTTTTATTTTGGTCAAAAAAAATTATTATATACCCTGAAAATCGCACTGTTTGCAATCTTAACATTAGGAACAAGGTCGAAACACCATTCCTAACATCTAGGACTTCTATTGGTTGAATATTTGGTTAGAAGTGAGGATATATTTAAATGGGTTTTAAGCTTTGTGTTGTAAGACAAAGTTGGGTTGGACATTAATGAGGAAGATGACAATTTTGGGAAATTTTCGATGAAAGAAGAAATTAGGTAGAAAAATCGTTTAAATTTTCTTATAAATTAATTGGAAGCTTGACATATATCTTAATAAAAAATGATGATTACCAAGTTAGAAGAGTAGATCTAAGCCATACAAAACTATTGCAAGGATTTAATTACATATATGGGCGGGCTCATAATGGTGCTAGCAAACAAAAAATTTAAGATGGCAAATAATGTTACTTTTTGTGTTTGGTTAAAAGAAATCTTATGGACCCTAAGAAAGGACAATCATGATGGTAGGACAAACTAGTGTTGTTACAAATGTAAAGAGTTCTTTAGTTGAGGTCACAAGATAAAGTTGTGCCCTAGCCTATGCAAATGTGGAGATTCTCTCAAACATATGATTGGTGTACTAACATCTAAAATTTTGGTGAGTTTTTGCTAAGGTTTTAGCAATTGTTGTATGTTAGATGGTGGAGATCAGACGAGTGGATAGACCTAATTTTTGGCTTTGGTTGTGTTCATATTTTCCATGTTAGTCAAACAAAAGATGTTTGATTCCTTGGAAAGTACAAACAACTTTGGCCTTTTTTCTCTATATAAAATGGTTTTGATTTATCGCGTTAGGGTCCCACTAGATCCCATTTTACCAATAAAATCTCCATTTTTTAAGAATAAGAACAATTTTACAAACATAGTAGAAATTAGGAAATAATAATAATAATGCTCATATATTTGAAAATAAATATAAAAAGAAAAAAGGTAATAAATTTAATGATTAACTAAAAATGAAAATGAAATAAAAGTTAAAATATTTTAAAACATAAATTTATTTTTAATAAATATTTTTTAATAAAAGAAAAAGGTAATAAATTTATTTTTTTAAAATAAAATTTAATGATTAACTAAAAATGAAAATGAAATAAAAGTTAAAAAATTTTAAAAACATAAATTGAAATCTTTTTTAGAATAATTTTAAATATCAATAAAATTTAATAACAAATAATAATTTAAATTGACAGTATTAGCATCAAACTAAACCCAAGACCTTAATTTACAAAAATCTAAATGCAAAACAACCCCCAAGAATTGATGATTAATTTGAAAAATAATATAAAATTAAGAAAAATAGATTCTCAAGGCCCATCTTGTATGCTTGTAAGAGATTTGTCATCAATTTCTCTATTATGTTTTTTTTTCAAATTTGTTGCTAAAAAATGAGATTTTGTAAGGAAAGAGAAGACATCCCTAATTAGTCAATAGGCTATCTCTTGTGGGCATTGCCCACCGGAATTTAACATTCTCACACTTGAATAACCATTCGGCAAGGTGAATGACCTGCAAAATATAATCACCAATTCTATCAACTGAAATGTAATCACCTGAAAAATCTAGCCATTTGATATCCAAACCAAATCGGAGCTTTTGGTTTACTGTGAATAGATTGAAGCAACATCTCTGGTTGGGTTTCGTATTTTTTTTCAAAAACACTCTTAACCATTTTTTCACATTGGGATAGTTGACAGCATGACACAACTTGTGCAAAATCTGTAATAAGTCCCTTGCCATGGTTTCAGTGAGTTTAATGTTTTGGAATCTATACACAGTCGAATCATTTTATTTTATTTTGTGTTTTATTGTCAAAATTTCCATACTCAAAATGGGACTGAAACGAGATATGTCTTCTCTTTTTACACCTTTCATTTGGGTGACAATTTGTTTCCAAATGTGAGAACAGGAGGTATTTTTGAAGTAAAGGTAAGGTTTGAAGACCTTGATAGATGCTTTGATGTGAAAAGGGTGGGATTCTTTGTCATTTCGTTGGCTGAATTTATTGCCATGATTGGTACTTCAAAGTATTTTTGAAAAAAAATACAAAACCCAACCCCAGATGTTGCTTCAATCTATTCACAATAAACCAAAAGTTCCAATTTGGTTTGGAGATCAAATAGCTAGATTTTTGCAGCCTTCCTAATAAAACAATTCAAAGAGGTGAAATGTTTAATTTCATTCATCCCATGTATCAAGGTTTCCCTAGTTGGGATTGACCTTCCTGGATTGATGAAAAATCTCCAACCCATGTGGTGGTGTGGCGTACATATCTATGTAACGCACATCCTCATGGCTTTCACATTTTGAGTCTAAAACATTTTAGAATTTATTGTCCTAGCACCAATAGTGAAATAAAAAGCTATGTGACTAAAAAATTTAGAATTGTCATGTGGACAAATCAAATTGGGCGAAAAAAAGCATACAACATCAAAGAGTTTAATCCGAGAAAGGATCATGGTAAAAAAACTTATTTAGGTGCAGCTATTAAAGGGAAAGCGAGGTTGTTAGTTGCACAATTGAGGATGGGATCGCATCACCTTAGGTGTGAGACCGGTAAGTGGAAGATACCCAAGGAAACTTGGGAAGAAAGAACTTGTATTTTCTGCAATAAGGGGGTTGTCGAAACGGAATGGCACATCATCATGGAATGCACTACTTACGAGGATATTCGTACTCAGCACGAAAAATAGTTTGAAAGTTGACAATATGCACCAACTATTTGAGGAAGATAAGATTAATCAGACGGCTAGCCTTCTAGTCAAAATTAATAGCAAGAGATCCGACTTGGAAAAGAGCATGAAGACAAATTAGACATGTTTTGTTTCGGTCCCATAGATTGTTTAGTCTCGTGCACGTCATTAAAATCTTTCATTCATTCATTTAGTGGCACTATCTTTGCATTCACATGTGAGAGCAACAGGTAGTTCTGAAGAGTGTACACATTTTTGTGAAATATTTGTTGAGAAAAAAGTGGGATTTGTTATAATGGGTGGTGGATTATTGGGCCTGAAAGAACTTAAACCCCGAAATTACCTGTGCAATGACAAGGAGAGCGGAGCCACCTTCGCCTATGAGTCAAATTCGAAGAAGCAGCTTACAACATCCATCGATATTGAGGATGTGAGGTGCCAACTAGAGATTATGAAGCATCTTCCCACAGAAAATAAGATATTTAACAAGACAAGGGCTAAAGCGGCAAAGCAGGTCGACGCATGTGAAAAACTAGATGATCACTATGATGCGGTGAAAGTGAATGGATGGGTGGATAACCTTGTAGTGGTAAGAAGCTCCAACACGCAAAATGGATTAATCTCCACCTTACACATTTGGCACTTGAGTGCCTTTAGTGCTTTTATGATTTTCATTTCCTTTTAAGTAAACGATCGTTTCATTTTACTTGCTTTTGAATTTAATAATTTTTTATTTATGTATAGTATTAATCTCAAATTATATTATATAAGTTTTAAAAAGGTCTTTAATCCATAAATGGGTTGTAATTGGTAAACAATATTGTGCCCAAATAAATCTCAAAAAAAACAACAATTAAAACTTATTAGTCGATAGGCTACGTATAGTGTGAGATTTGAGTCTAAAACAAGTCTCACGCTTGTAAACCAGCTGTCGTTTAATGGTAAAAGCCTCCAAAATCTCACTTATCACATAAAAGTCAAATAAATATTCAGATAATAATTAATTTCTTTTAGGAAAAAAACTAAGTTCTAAATTTATTTCATTCCATTATTTAGCACTTAATATTAATTGTTTAATCCAGCCACATGCAACTAGAAATTGCAGCACATCCATGCATAAACACATACTCTCTCATACAGATAGTTTTCTATCAGCGTAATCCTTGAACCTCCTTTAGGTGCAAGTGCTAGTGAACTATAATGTAAAGATGATTGATGTGAGAGAATCTATAAAACCTCTCCAAACAAAAAACATGAATGAACAATTTTTTTTCCTTGAATATCATTTACAAATATTCTACTCATATGGGCATGGACATCTATGTAAGACCAATACAAACTCTTATTAGAAACTAATACAAACTCCATTATGAGCACACACTAAATGAACAAATTTTAAAAAAGTTGGTTAGTTTTTCAAACTATGTACCTCAAAAAGCACAAAGCACATAGATGATGGAAATATGACATCCCCACTTAATATTATATTTAATTTTAGAAAGGGGGGGAAAAACCCAACAATTTTCTTGCAAAACCACCTTTCTTCAAAAGTGTAGCATTGTAAATTGTTGGACATATATATATAAAATTTGTTTCAAGGCTAGATTGAGAAAATAAATTAAAACCCTCGACATCCCCAAAAAAATAGGAAAAAAAGGACCCAATCAATCAAGGGCAAGGGCGTCCTTGACCTTAGGGGTGACCTATTTCAAATTTAAGGCTTTGGTGTTGGTCCTTGGAGAATTAAAAGGATCTCAACTTGACCTATTATCAAAAAGATCAATTGCAATGCATATATAAATAAGTATTCTTCTCATTTCAACATTAGGAGGCATGATGAAACAAGAAGTTATTAAGATGCATTTATTGTAAAAATATATTTAGTTATCATCTACGTGTTAGCTACAACAATCTATTGTGTTTTGTGGACTAACCTATCACGGGTCTTTAAGTCATTCAAGCATCCATCAAACAACCTTTGGTGTCAACTCATGGTGTGGAGATCACTTCAACAAAGATTTCATGCCAATGTAACATTAACAATTTATCTTTTATTGTTTCAATCAATTATTGTTCAAATGGCATCTACCCAACCTAGGGTAAGCCCTTTTAATCATCATCATTTGTTGTTTGTGAAGGTGGTAACACCAAAACATAGGTTGACTTAGGCAAGTAAACTATAGCCTACCATTTAAAATTTACAGATCTTGAAAAAGCAACTTTTTTAGTCTAGGGCACCACTACCCTTGATACTCAAATTCAAGCCCAAGTTTCAATAGCAAGTTTCTCTACGTCACTCTTTTTTAGATATGTAAATGTTTCATCAATTTCCATCCTCGCCTATGTGATAAATTACATTTTTAGATCTAAGCTTTATGTCAAATAGGCTTGTTAAAACACACATCAAAATTATGTTAAAGAATGAAGCCCAACGGTCGTGGCTTTTGGCATGACCCAACAGTTGAGGTCTTTGGCCTTTAGACTTCTTTTTCATTTGGTTAAAACTAGATATGTTGTATTCGAAGGAATATAGAATGTATGTTGTTAAGAACTCTGATGAATAAGATTTGTCCTACTAAGATAGTGGACATAGCCAATATTGGTGAACCACTGTAAATCTTGTCTCGACTCTTTTCATTGTTTTCTTTTCTCTGTTATTCTGCACTTTTTCTGTGCATCTTCATTTACAATTGGTATCAGAGCTCGATGGTGGAGCTATAGCTGTTTGGGAATTCAGTGCAGAATTTCCTAAGTTATGGAAGAATCGAAGATAGAGAAATTCGGGGGACAGAATTTCGGTTTATGGAAAGTGCAGATGGAGTCTTTGTTGATTAAGCAGGATTTTTCACTCGCACTGGAAAGCAAAGAAGCCATCTTTGATGGCAGATGAAGAGTGGGCGAAGTTGGACAAAAAGGAAAGAGCTACGATCTTCCTTTCGCTATCCAGTAACATATTGTTCAATGTTTCAGCAGAGAAGACTTCAAAGGAGTTGTGGGAAAAGCTTTCGTCAATGTATGAGATGGCTTCCGCTTCGAACAAGGTATTTATTATGAAGAGGTTGTACAATCTGAAAATGAAAGGTGGGATTGTTTCAAATCACCTTAACAATTTCAATACTTTAGTTACTCAATTGATTTTGGTGGGAATTAATTTGGATAGTGAAATAAAGGCCATTTTGTTGTGCTCTTTACCTAATAGCTGGGAAGGTGTAGTAATGGCACTTAGCACTTCGGTGGCTGCCAAGAGCAAGTTGAATTTTGATGACGTTGTAGGAACTCTTCTTAGCGAAGACATGAGAAGGAAAAATCAAGAGTCTCCTTCCAGTGATGCCTTGACCATGGTGAGTAGGGGCAGGCCTCAAAATAGAGGCAAAGACAATTATAGAAGAAGATCGAAATCTGCAAAATGATCGAAATCAAGAGGCAAAATTGATGATTGTTGGTTTTGTGGTAACGCTGGCCACACCAAAAAGAATTGTCGTTCTTACAAGAAGGCGCAAGAAAAGGTTAAGGACAACGAAGTCAATACTCTTTTTTGATAAAGAGGAAAGTGTTTTAATCCTCTCCACAAGTGGCACCACTTCATATTCATGGGTGTTGGACTCAGGTGTGTCTTTTCATGCCACTTCATGCACGGAGGTCTTCACAAACTACCAGGAAGGTCAGTTTGGAAGTGTCTACTTAGGAGACAATAAAGCATGTGATATCATTGGTAAAGGTGATGTTTTGTTATAGCAAAGAGGCGGACATAAGTGGTTGTTAAAAGATGTATGTCATGTTCCAAAATTAAAAAGGAATTTGATATCAGTTAGCTAGCTCTATGCACAAGGTTGCAATGTTAATTTTTCTTCGGAAACTTGGAAAGTGACTAAGGGGTCTTTGGTGATTGCAAAGGGAAATAAAGTAGGCAGTCTTTATGTTTTTGAAAGTCATGTTGAAGTTGGAGTTGCGTTGACAGTTGAGGATAGCGGAACGGAGCTGTGGCATAACAAGCTCGGACACATGAGAAAACGAGGACTTGAAGTCATGCTTAAAGGAGAACAACTTCCGGGTCTAAAATTCATTGACTTGGAGTTTTGCAAACATTGCCTCTATGGCAAACAAAAGCGGGTCAATTTTTTGAAGATAAGCCAACTACAGAGTATATTCCTTTGTCTCTTTTTGAGAATTCATCACCTGGAGTCTCACAGTCATTACCGAATCCAAATCCAGTGGGAGCTTCTTCAGTCATTTCAATTTCCTCTCTTATTTCAAGTTCTCTGTCTTCAGGCGGCAGTCAGAATACTGTGCCCGTCTCAGAAGGTTCATCACCCAGCACAGGGCGTATCTCGAATGAATTTCATCCTAGCTTGGAGAATTTCACAAAGTCCCAACGGCTCATTTCAGAGCCTTTACCCTCTTTGCAAGGTCCGCATGGTGCAGAGTCTTCACGGCTTGATGCTGAAAATCAACGTTTCCTCTCTGAGTCTTAGAATTATTTGCCAGGTCGTTCCTTCATTGAGACGCCGATTGGAACAGAGCTCTCATCCTTTAAAAATTCAAATTGCCTCTATGATCGCAGTC
Source organism: Sequoia sempervirens (assembly GCA_007258455.2). Classification (NCBI taxonomy): domain Eukaryota; kingdom Viridiplantae; phylum Streptophyta; class Pinopsida; order Cupressales; family Cupressaceae; genus Sequoia; species Sequoia sempervirens. The sequence continues at coordinate 16,532 of VDFB02058041.1, forward strand.
GAGGGGTCTTGGTTGGTTCGCATGCTGATGCTTCAAGCGGTCTTCTGCAATCCCATGTTGAGGCTTTATGTCGTCCTGAGGAGCCATGAACAAAGCACCCACATTGTTTTGAGGAATCACGTGGGGAAGGTTCTCAGTTTCGTCTAGACCACGAGCTTTCCTCACCATTTGCAGGTGCAATTCGGCCTCCAAGTTGTGGTGATTTCCGACCACCATTTCCTAATCCTACACAGTCTATCTCACAGGACACCAATTTGCTGGGAAGTGATTTCCAATCGGAAAATAACCTGAGAAGGTCTACCAGGCAGAGGCGACCTCTTAAGTTCTCTAATTACGAGTTATTGTTTTGTGAAGAGGCAGAATCTGAGTTGTTGATCTCAGATTAGACAAAGCCAGCTAATTTTAAAGTTGCTACTAAAGATGTTGATTGCCTTAAATGGCAGGATGAAATGCGTGAAGAGATGAAGTCGTTACTAACAAACCAAACTTGGGATTTGGTACCTCTTCCGCCGGATAGAAAAGCTTTGAAGAAGAAATGGGTGTACAAGTTGAAGGAGGAAGATGGAGGCAAGAAACGTTATCGGGCCAGGCTAGTTGTGAAAGGTTATGGGCAACAAAAAGGAATCGATTTTGATGAGATATTTTCACCGGTTGTGAAAATGACAACAATTCGAACTGTTTTGGGTCTTGCAGTTGTTTGGGATCTTGAGCTTGAACAGTTTAATGTCAAAACTGTGCTTTTACACGGAGATGTTGATGAGGAATTGTACATGGAGCAGCGTGAAGGATTTGCCAAAAAGGGGCAAGAACATCTTTATTGCAAGTTGAAGCGAAGTCTGTATGGGCTCAAGCAAGCCCCAAGACAATGGTATCTTAAATTTGATCGTTTCATGACTGAGCATAAGTTTATAAGGTGTGAATCTGATCTATGTGTATTTCAAACAACTTCCAAATGGCGAATTTGTTATTCTTCTACTCTATGTTGATGACATGTTAGTAACCGGCACTAGCATGCGGATTGTCCATGAGCTTAAGGATCAGTTAGCTAACAGATTTGCTATGAAGGATTTAGGGGCAGCGAGAAGAATTCTTGGTATGACCATTTTTCGGGATAGAAAGAAGAGAGAAATCAAGTTGTCACAGAAACAATACATTGATAAGGTACTGGATAGATTTGGTATGACCAATGCTAAGCCCGTCAGTACTCCTTTAGCTGGTCATTTTCGATTATCTTCTAAAATGTGTCCTACAACTCACGAGGATCAGGAATTTATGAAGGACATTCCTTATGCATCTGCAGTTGGCAGCATTATGTATGCCATGGTCTCTACTCGTCCGAATATTGCTCATGTAATGGGAGTAGTTAGTCGATTTATGAGTAATCCTGGTAAACCTCATTGGGAGGCGGTCAAATGGATCTTAAGGTATCTTAGAGGTACTTCTGATTATGGGTTGTGTTTTGGAAGAGACAATTAGCTATAAGGAATTGTTGATTCTGATTTAGGCGGAGATTTAGACAAACGCAGGTCTACTACTGGTTATGTTTTCACTTTTGTTAGGGTAGCCATTAGTTGGGTTTCCAGATTACAACAATCTGTTGCTCTTTCTTCTGTTGAGGCTGAATACATGGCTCTCTCCGAAGGAGCCAGGGAGATGACATGGTTGCAGCGTTTGTTACATCACTATGTTCGCCATGTAGTCGAAGAGGGCAAGTTACGGGTTGCTAAAATTGATACAACCTTGAATCCACCAGATGCTTTGACAAAGGCAGTCTTGCAAGAGAAGTTTGAATAATGTAGGGCTTCTCTCGGCCTTGTACCAGTTTGATATTAGAGGAATTGCAAGGGAAGTCTTGCTTTGGAGCAGTCTTCGTTGGTCTTCAAGTGGGAGTTTGTTAAAGAATGAAGCCCAACAGTCGTGGCTTTTGGCATGACCCAATGATTGAGGTCTTTGGCCTTTATTAGACTTCTTTTTCATTTGGTTAAAACTAGATATGTTGTATTCGAAGGAATAC
>VDFB02058042.1:0-12237 GCA_007258455.2 Sequoia sempervirens
CTCTTTCCTCTTTCCATAGCAAAGATCAATGTTCTTTTTTTCTAACATAAGTGAGATTTACTTATGCATATTTCTGCTACAAAGTTCAAAATTTTATGGCTTCATTCTATGTTTTTTAATTCTCCCTCTCTTTGATGTCTTTCTGGGTTTTATCAAATTGTCCCTTTTTATCTCATATCTGATCCAGGGTAGGTGAGATTGTGATACTTTTTAGTCTCATATCCCTCTTGGGGACTATGAAATTGTAACACTTGTCAGAATCTTGAGTTCCCTTCTTAATGGAAGTGAGATGGAGACAAATGCTTCTATATCATTCCTCGCTTTCTCAGAATATCTGGACGGAGGTGTTAAGCTCCTTTTGTTCATTGTGTGATGGTGACAGGTGTTTTCCTTGGGATGTTTTAGAAGGGGTTTGAGAACCCTTTAGGTTCTAATGTTCTTGAAGGGAACCAATAGGGTGACAAGTGTCACTACCTTGCCATGAGTCCTTCCAAGGTGTCTTGGAGCCAACTTACTAAGTCTTCCACCTCGCTAGCTACAAGGTACCTCAGAGAGATGTGGTGTCTCCTTGCTACTTTTGTCTATGGGGTGATTCAGTGTATTGATTTTTTTTGTTGTTAAGCCTATGTTTCTAGGGTATCTAAATGAGTGACGAGTGTTTCCCACTTGCTTAATCCTCACTATTCTCAATGGTCTATAGAGTCTACATTCTTATCTTCTATTGCAGGAGATCTTGTGAAGTCTTGGTAAGCGACAGGGTCATGAACTCAGTCTCTTTTCTTTGTCATTATACAACTTAGCCATCTAGTAATTTAATAGTTACAAAGTTTACAATGAAATATCAAACAAGACTTGGAATACAAGTAATCTTCAACCTTTGAAACAAAGAAAGTCTCACAAAGGGCCCAAGCAATCAAATAACAATATAAGATGGAATTGATGGTTTTTTACTAACTCCTGTATAATGCATGCAAGATGACATATTCAGGAAAAGTTGTAACTCAAAATAAACCGAAAAGACCAATCGTTATTTTATGCATATGATCATTCAATTTAGGCATCATTTGGGCCCTTTGATGCAGCAAAATGTTGTTATATCTTTCTTATAAGGCACAAGATTAGACTGCTCTCAAAATATTGGGACAAACATGAGAAGCATATGTTGTATAAAACAAAAAGATTCAGATATTGCTCACACCAAAAGATATTTTTAAATGGTTCCTAAACAATAATTTTGGTTAAGGTATGGAAAAAATAATGTTAAATTATATAGAAAAAATATTTTGAAGAAGATTAGGAGCAATGAGAAACTTCATAACTCCAATTATTTATCCAGCTTATACATATCAACTCTTTCTAAAACATTAGTTCTCCCATAACAACCTCACTACAACCTACAATCTTGTTATGGAGCTCCCATTTTTGCACAAGCCATGGGGATGACCACATAGGTCATAGAACTTGGTGTTACACTTGAAATGTATTTTAATTTTGAAAGTTTCAAAATCCTTTTCAACACAACTCTGCCGAATAGTTCATGCCACATCCGTGGTTCCACATTCCTTTGAGGTATTCTGCCAAATTGCATTTGCTTGAAATTTTTTGAAACTGTTCAATAAATCCATTTTGTGCATTCTCTGCAATCATGGCATTCCATGAGATGACATCTTTTTGAGCCATTTTGTCAAACACTCAACATTCTAGCCCATCTGACCACATTTCTTTGAGGTAGTTTTGTTTCAAACAGTTAGTGCGCCTTTATTATGCTTCACATTTTGCATGCATATCTACCGTAGCATGTGCAACTGTAACATCTGACATAAATCTGCCTCAACTAAAGCTAAAACCATGGGAATTACAGTTGAAATGGGAGAAGGATCTAGTTAAAGAATGTCAAGATCAAATAAATGATTTGTCTATTTTGATAGATAAGATGAAAGATAAAGATCTAATGGTTATAGATTCCCTTACCGAACAAATGAATGAAAAAAATAAATCGAGACAAGATGGGATAGAGGAAAATAGTTTTAAGGGTCTGTTTGCAGAAGTGATGGCTGCTCCTTCTATCCATGTATATTAAAGATTAACGGATGATGTGGTCAAGACAAAGAACCTGATTACAAAGTATGATAAAGAGACATGGAACAAGAATACTGAGATTAAAAAAATAACAAGCATATATGGTCAACAAAATTTCAACTGAAACCTTTTTCAAAATTTCAACTGAAACCTTTTTCAAAATGTTTCCAAAGAGAAAATGAATAAAGTTTTGGTAGCATTTAGCGAATATAGATTCAAGTAAGGAGAATATGTTTTGATTAAAGAATTATCCGACAATGAGTAAATAGTTCACATTATCAATTTTGAGGAAGTTTTGCATACTATTTGAAATGTATATTATGATTTTTAGTCAAAGTGTAAAGTAGAAATAATATTTCCTACAATAGTTTGGGAAAACTTTTGCATTACCCAAGTCTTGTTATTGGGTTGATCACAAATTTTCATAGGAACTTGATGCTGAATTCCTTATAGTGATTTGTGAAGATCCCAGGTCCTATCAGAATAGGCAATGTTTTCAGGTGATTTTGACAAAATTATATGAAAATAGTAATATACACAATTACGACTTTACTAAATTGAAGTAGTGAAGCTTAATTGGAGGATTGCTGCTGAAATTTAGTCAACGTTGGGGATATTTCACCTATTGAAACAATATCTAGATATAGAGTTGGTTAAGTGTTTTGGGAGATAATTTAACTACTACTAGTGATAAAGTTTCTAGAAAGTTCTAGAGGATTCTATCTTGCTAGCTATAGCCAACTAATCATGTGGGTTAAATTACCACTATCCATGTGTCCTCTTTATTATTGTTGATTTGTTTTATAATCTTCTTGCTATTGTAATCAAATTTGGGCCCTAAATCTATAAAAGGCCATGAGCCATTTCTTTATAGGGGATTCAAAATTGTTGATATTTGTTGAATTCAAGTTGAGAATTTCTAATCTCATATTCACTTTACGTTTTTAGTTCACATTTAGTAAACACTTGTACATATGGTAAAGATTTGTAAAGTTAAAGTTGATTTCAATGTCATTTATGATTGTAAATCTTATATGTTTGTAAGCTATTCATTGGTAAAATAATCAAATTGTTGCACCAACATTGGGTGCATTTGAGGCTTACTTGTGAATGGTTTTTCCTTCAAACTTCACTGTTATGTATGTAGCTGTGAATAAATTTGGTGAAGTACTAACAATTCATATTTCAATTTACATTTCTTCCAATTTATACTTGTTCAATATCTAACAGACATATATGGTCAACAAAATTTCAACTGGAACCTTATAGTTGGTTTCAAAGTTATTCCTGTTTACAAAACTTAAATGGCTATAATCTATTCATATTGGTGAAACAATCAAATTGTTGTACAAGTATTGGATGCACTTGAGGCTATTTTACTTGTGAATGATTTTTTCTTCAAACTTTTGCACTGTTATGTATATAACTATGAAGAAAAATGGTGAAATACTGACAATTCATATTTCAATTTATACTTGTTTAATATTTGACAAAATATAACTTTCTTAGGAGTTTCTCTTTCCTTCCTTATTCTCCTTAAGAAATCAATGTGTACAAAGGATTACCATTGTAATAAACTATGTTTTATATTTGCATATGTTTATCTTCCTTTGTAACACTAATTATGCTGTTTTCCAATGTGCAGACACAAAACAACCCTAAAATAAACTGCTGTGTGCAATACCCCAGAAATTTAGGGTTCTTGTTTTCTTTGTATTGCTCTTTCCATCTCCAGAATGCAATCTGTTGAAATTTGGAAATGGCCAACTGGTTTCTTTTCTGGAAAATTTGTTATTAGCATATTGTTGGAGATATGTTTATCTATATCCTTGAAGAAGCTGTAAATTATCTTGTTTGTACTATCTCATTTGGCATCCATATTGTTTGCCAATCTACAAAAGAAGAAATGAAGGCATTTACTATTGGAATAGCAGCATGACATTTTACTAATTTGGAAGATTTTTAACACAAGCAATGTGATGTATTAAGTGTACACTAATTGCTTTCCCTGCTAGTTGGGTTGAGAATAATCGCAGCTCAGAGCGATATGAACCTATTCATGAAAATATGGGAAGGCGTGCTTTGAAAAATACTGCCCTTAGTAAGATTAGCTTCTTTCTCTCTCAAGTCATAAGTATTTTTGAGCAATGTAGGCCATGGAACCTGTATCTAATTTGTGTGTTTTTGAATAAATCAGCTTATCTTGTCACATTGGAAGATCAAAAAATGACAGAACTTGCGCTAAACGAATACAGATCAGTGTACACAGGATTGATAAACTATGTTTTTTACTTTAATTTGTTTCACCAAAAAAATATTGTGTACAAAGGAGTACCATTATTTGTCTTGCAAAATAAAATAGAATTGCTTATTCTCCTAAATAAATCAATGTGTACAGAGGATTACCATTGTAATAAACTATGTTTTTAACCTCCTTATGATGCACTAATCATGTTGTTTTATATTTGACTGTGATTTAATAAACTATGTTGTTTTATATTCGACTTTTTGAATATGTCGATGGCAAGAAAGAATCATTTTTGCAACATTGACACTCCATTCTTTTGTGATTGCTAAATTAATGTGGCCTCCCATATCTTGGTAATATTCATCCTGCTGCCTCATAATGCAATAAGCTTCTGCCATTAGCTGTTGAGTACTATTTCTCTTAGAAGCCTTTACCTGAGTGTGGACTGCATTATTTTCTTCTGTTTTAACCTTGGTCATTATTGTGCAACTGCCCAGAAATGTACAGTGTATAGAGGACTTCTTTTAGTGTTCCAAAACTTCAAAATAAACTATGTTTTTATTTGCAATTGGATTCCATTTCCTCCTTATACTCTACCCCTGTATTCAAGAGAAAATCTTCTGCAAAGAAACGGTCATAATTCCCAGGTAATTATATAATACTATCGGCGTGTTCCTTGCACCCCTTCCAGGCGCAAGTGCTAGTATTAAGTCATTTTATGAAATTGGGACCAAAACTATATAGGAAATGACATTGTATGCAAATTTCAGTCACAATTTTCCCCCACTTTTACATGAATGTGAATATAACATGGACATACATTTCAAAGTATATGAATAATCTCAATCGATGCATGAAAAGTAAATATTCACATAAAATGATGTGGGTCCATGTAGTGTAATGGAGTCATGTTGATTTGATGTAATGTATGGAAAGTCATCTTAGCATAAAGAATAGAACGATTTTGTCAAATGTGGTAGTTGTAACAGACTTGGTCGATAAAATTCAGAAAAAATTAATAGAAAGGGTGTGGTAAGTGAACTGATTGACAAAATGCATGAAAGAAATGATACACGGGTTGTGCTGGCAAAGGGAGCAAGAAGGGGCCAAGCCATCTGTTTAGGCAATAAATGACTCCGTGGCTTGAAGATGGAGATTGTATGCAGCTAGGAAGGAAGGAATCATGCCATTGCTTGAAGATTCTGATGCTGATTGAACAGGGAAATATGAAGATTCACGGATGGAAAAAGACAGAGCAGACAAGTAATGCAAAGTGCATGAGACAGTGTAGACGCAGTCGTGCTATGGTAAGGAAGAAGTTGATTGAAGAGAGGCACAAGTGTTTGCAAGGAGGAAGTGGTGAGCGCCGGACGGAAGAGGGAGAATTAGCGATTGGAGGAAGACACTATGAACAGAGGAATAAGAGAGAAGAATACCAAGGGGCAATGAATTGCCAGAAATTGTAACTGTTCTTTTCATGAATTTTTAATAAAGTAATATGTTTTGTTTTCTAAATTGGGTACTTTATTTGTGCAAACGTAATCGAGTTTATCGATCATGGAGTCTTTGTAATCTGGTATTTGCAAGTTTGGTTGAATTTCGTAAGAGTTGTGTTCTCGTCTCCATCAAGAAATAACATATCTCAATCCAAAGGTTAGGAGAATGTGAAAAAATAAGTGCAAATCAGAGCATGGTAGTTGTAACAGTTCAAAAATAGATGCATGCAAGCTTGGGTTAAGAAAATGTAAAAAGTTAAGTGCAAATCGAGTTAAGATGAAATCACATACATGAGAATGCGTTTAAAAGAATAAATGGGAGTGAATATGGAATAGGGAAGAATTGAAGCTAATACAAATCATGCCACTCATCACTACGTAGTTATATTAAGTCATTCTATGAAATTGCTATGCACATTTCAGTCACAATTTTCACAATTTCCTCCACTTTGACATGCATAAAAGTAAATATTCATTTTAAATTATGTGGGTCCATGTAGTGTAATGGAATCTCGTATATTCACATAAAAAAAAATGGTTTGAACAATGCATGGAAAATGTATAGACATTGATCTTAGCATAAAGAATACAGGAATTTTGTCAAATGTGGTAGTTGTAACAGCCTTGGTAGATAAAATGAAGAAAAAATTGTAACAGAAAAGATGTGGCAGGTGAACTGATTGACAAAATGCATGAAAGAAATATCTAAATCCAAAGGTAAAAGGCGAGCGGCTTCAAAGATTGTAGGGACGAGCATGTTCAAATTTTAAAATGCATTATGATCCCTACACGTTGTAGATTTTGGTCATTACGAAACACATTTCAAGGTTTTCATGAATGTTTAAGATGAAAATAATGATACATCATTTCCCTGATCCTGGGTTCCTGGTTTAAACATAAACTACAGCACATAACTAAATTATCTTAGATTCCTTGTTTAAAACATGATTGATTAAATTCCTATGGCAGATTGCATGATTTAAAACAAAATCTATTGCATTTGTAATGGCGGATTCAGGGTTTAACATGTTTGACTACCTTTCCTTGTTGGACCGCAAGCTTTTGAACACGATCTAATGGCAAACACAGGGTTCCAAACATGTTCGACTACTTTTCCATGGCGAATTGCATAGTCTGCAACATAACAATTTCCTGATGCAAATTTAAAGATAGTCAACTATCAATAAATTCACCACTCAAGCCACAACGACTAGGGATAATTCATCATTCAAGGCACAACGAATATAGATAAATTCATCACTCAAGGCATAAAGAATATAGAATAATGAATAATGTCCCAGCGATTACAAATCCCCAGCCGTGGTGTAAGACATAATAATAAATCCATCGTTTACCAGATGCAAGTTCAAAACATCTAAATTTCCACCTTTCATCAACGCAAAAACAAGTTATAAACATCTTCATATTAAAGGATAAATGTGCAACAAATAGAAGGTGCAAAGTAAGCGTCAGTGAAGGCGGTGAGGAGGGAGAAATTTCCGCATACGGTAAAAATTTAAAACTTGCAAAATATAATTTTCACAACTACCGCAGAGCTGCTGCTCGTAATTTTCTATTTGCTCACATTCTCATTCACTTGTCAAAAATAAATTACAATTACAAAATATATGCTCCAGGTAAAAAGTCACGTGAAGAATTTTCACGGATGAGAGGAAACGAATACAATTTTTCAAATTCACCTAACTAACTTTTCCCCCGTCAAAATGCATTTAATACATTGTCCTTTACATAATATAAAAACTTAAATATTAATTCCACAGCGTGGCTTTCTCAAAGTTCCCTTGGTATGTGATGGTTAAAATCATATTGCGGGCAGTCCAGTTGTGGCATTAAAGCTGCGGCGGTTAAAGCCGAAAACAAGCTTTTCTTGAGTCTCGAGTGATACTCCAGCGTGAATATTTTATTGATTGCGATATAGCGGGCATTAACTAAGTGGCGTCGGTAGTTGATATAAAACAAAAACATTACGGAAGTCTCCCGCGGTATCGCGATGGTTAATTTCTTGATTGCGATATAGTGGGCGACGGATGGCGGGGACGGCAGCAGTTAGGGTTAATATTCCAACACTCCCCCTTAAGCATAACTGCGCTATCCACCATGCCCAATCTGTTTCTCTGAAAAATAAAATTATCTCTTCCAGTGACTTTGTAAAATATCACGCGCACTTGCTCTTGATCGCAAAACTCTAAAATATTTCACCACTATTAATTAATTCTCTGATAAAATGATATCTGGTATCAATATGCTTGCTTCTCTTGTGAAAGGCTGGATTCTTCGAAAGAGCAATGGCTGAATTGTTATCACAGTAAATTTTTGTTGCCTCCATTTGTTCATTTTGCAATTCTTTCAAAATTCTTCTCATCCAATTTTCCTGACATGCTGCACTTGTGGCTACCACATATTCTGCTTCAGCTGATGAAAGACAAATTATTGGCTGCTTCTTTGAAGACCATGAGACAACTCCAGTCCCAAAATTAAATACATAACCAGATGTGCTTTTTCTATCATCAATGCTGCCAGCACAGTCACTGTCTGTGTATTCTATGAGTTTGGACTCATCTGAACTTGAATACTTGATGCCAAAATTTCTTGTTCCACTTACATACCTTAAAATTCTTTTCCCTACTTTCCAATGGGTGTCTTTTGGTGTTTCCATAAACCTTGAAATCAAACTTACTCCATACATAATGTCTGGCCTTGTGGCTGTGAGATACATGAGACTTCCAACAAGCCTCTTAAACAAAGTTGGATCAATATTAGACCCTCTATCATCCTTGCTTAGTTTCAGACCTGTCACTGTAGGTGTTGGTGCTGGTTTGCACTTCATCATATTAAACCTCTTCAAAATGTCATTTGCATATTTTGACTGTGAAATAAAAATACCATTTTCATTTTGATTCACCTCAATTCCCAAAAAATATTTCATCAGACCTAAGTCTGTCATTTCAAATTCTTTCTTCATGTCTGCCTTGAATAGATCAATTGACAAATTTCCAGTGAATATTAAATCATCCACATATAAGCATACTATTAGTATTTCACCTTCTTCATTCATTTTTGTATACAGTGTGGGCTCACTGCTACATCTATTAAATCCATTCAGCAAAAGATAACTGTCTATTCTGCTGTACCAAGCTCTTGGGGCTTGCTTCAATCCATACAGTGTCTTTTTCAATTTGTAAACTTTGTCTTCCTGACCCAGAATTTCATATCTAGGTGGCTGATCCACATAAACTTCTTCTTCTAAATAACCATTTAAAAAGGCTGACTTTACATCCATTTGAGATACAGACCACTTATTCTGAGCTGCTAATGCTAAAATCATTCTTATAGTATCCAATCGTGCTACAGGTGCAAATGTCTCATTGTAATCAATTCCGGGCTGTTGTGAATAGCCCTTTACAACCAATCTTGCTTTAAGCTTCTGAACTTCATCTTTTTCATTCAATTTGGTTTTATAAATCCATTTCACTCCAATGACATCTTTGTCTTTTGGAAGACTGACTAGTTCCCATGTCTGATTCTTCTCAATTGCTTCAATTTCTTCATCCATAACACTTACCCATTTATCATCTTTGACTGCATCTTCAAAATGAACTGGATCTTCTATTTGAGAATAAAATGCACAAAGAGAAATCTGATCTGAGTTATTCTCACCTTCATTTTGCTCATATATATCTCTTATGCTTCTAATTTTCTGTCTTCTCAGACTTGCCAAAGTAGGATTTGACATATCACTTGAACTTGTGGAATGTGGACCCGATGGTCCTGCTGTAGATGGTGTTTGTTGTCCTCTTGTTGGACTGCTTCCTTGAATGATTGAGGCTGTTCTTATAGTCGATGCTGGTGTCACTTGTGGACCACTTTGCTGAGCTTGAATGGGAGTGGTAGGAGTCACAATAGCTGGAACATTTCTTGATGTTGAAACCTCATTCTCCTCTTGAGGTATACTAGCTGAAATATTGACTGTCTTCTCTATACTTCCATCCCATGCTTCATCTTCTACAAATTGTACATCTCTGCTGATTATAACTTTCTTTGTTGTTGGATTATAAAGCTTATATGCTTTGGATTCTTCACTGTATCCAACAAATATACATTTTTCTCCTTTGTTATCTAGCTTCCTTCTCAATTCATCAGGCACATGTGCATATGCAACACATCCAAATACTCTCATGTGAGTAACACTATGTTTTCTTCCTGTCCATGCTTCTTCATGTACCATATTCATGACATTTTTTGTTGGACACCTATTCATTATATAGGCTGCACAAGATATTGCTTCTGCCCAATATTCATTTGATAAATGTTTGGCTTTCAACATGCTTCTAGCCATTTCCATGATTGTTCTATTTTTCCTTTCAGCTACTCCATTTTGTTGAGGTGTGTATCTAGTTGTGAATTTCTTGTGAATTCCATGATCTTTGCAAAAATTAAAAAATTCTCTTGAAATATATTCACCACCTCTATCTGTTCTCAACACTTTGATATAATAACCACTCTGTTTTTCAACCAAATTCTTGAACTGACGAAACAGATCAAACACTTCATTTTTCTGCTTTAAAAAATAAACCCATGTTTTTCTTGAATAATCATCAATGAATGTCAGAAAATAAAAACTACCACCTATTGAAGGTGTTTGCATAGGTCACACAAATCTGAATGTATAATTTCCAAAGGGGCTTTTGCTCTAGTTGACTTTCCTGGAAATGATTCTCTATGTTGTTTTCCTAAAATGCACCCTTCACATACCCTTTCTGATTTTTCTATTAAGGTAGTCCCTTGACCATGTCTTCCTATGAAATAGAATTTAAACCTCAAAGTTGAGATGACCAAATCTTAGGTGCCATAACCATTTTTCATCTTTTATCTCAGCTTGAAGGATTGTCTGCACTACTGCTGTAGTTTCTTCTCTACCCACTTGTGAATTCATTAAGTGTTGTGCTTGAGCATAATTTATGTTCAAATCTAGCCTTATCTTTAAAGGAAACATTCTGTTGTTTGTCATTAGGCCTTTACCAATAAGGCTGGTTGCTTGGGTATTTGTCTAAAATTGTGCACAGACCATTCTTGAAAGTTACTCTATACCCTTTTTGAACCAGTTGCCCTACACTCATTAAGTTATGTTTTAGACCAGGCACAAAATACACATCTGAAATATACTTTTCTCCCCCTGTTTAGTTAGAATATTGACATCTCATTTTCCTTTGACTGACACTTTGTTGTCATTACCAAATGTAACATCAGACTTTACATTCTCATTTAAACTTGAAAACATTTCTAGATTCCTTGTCATATGATTGCTACAGCCTGAATCTAAAAACCATACATCTTTTCATTTGCTTGAGCAACATTACAAGCTAAAAACATTGTTCTCTTATCTGAATCCTGATTTTGACCTTCTCTTGAAAAATTTGCATTTTGTCTATTATTATCATACTGCTTCTTTCTACACTCATTCATATAATGCCCATATTTTTTACAGTAGTGACATTAGACTTGAGATTTATCATACCTTTGATTTTGTGACTGATTCTGTGATGGGTTTTGGTTTGAGCCTTGATTGCTGCCTCTTCCACTTGAGTTTGATAAACTGTATCTTTCACCTCTGTAAGAGTTTCTTCCTCTTCCTCTTGATCTACCTCTACCTCTTCCTTGACTGACTGAAGCCTGAGTTTTGAAAGCATGCTCCAGTGATGTATCTGCTGACCTTTTCAGCCTTTGTTCATGAGAAATTAGAGATGCATACAGCTCATCAACTGAGAACTGTGAGAGATCCTTTGTCTCCTCTATAGCAACTACAACCGGTAGAAATTTTGTGGGCAAACTCCTTAAAATATTTTCAACAACTCTGGTATCTTCCAGATTTTCTCCATGAGACCTAATTTGATTAACCACCCCAATGACTTGGGTGTAGAATGAATCTACAGATTCATTGTCCTTCATACATATTATTTCAAAATCTCTTCTCAACATTTGTAGCTTTGTTGTTTTAACTTTTACCATGCCTTGATAGGCTGTTTGAAGTATGTCCCATGCTTGTTTGGACTTTGTTTCTGCTGAAATCCTTGGAAAAATGCTCTCATGTACAGCTTGAAACAGATAAAATAAAGCCTTTGAATCTTTCTTCCTTGTGTCCTTCAATAAGTCTTTCTCTGCTTGTGTTAAAGCATTGTATGCTACTGCATCTGCTGGCTCTGCAAATCCATTCTCTACTAAATCCCATATATCCTATGAGCTAAATAGTGCTTTCATGGTAATTGACCAGTACTCATAATTCTTCCCATTAAACTGTGGAATTTGTGGGTTTGTCAAGCTTGTGCTTGCTGCCATTTTTGAAATTTACCCAGATAATCTTTTTTGATCAAATTGACTCTGATAATCAAACTTGCT
>VDFB02058044.1:0-19094 GCA_007258455.2 Sequoia sempervirens
AGATGGATGAAGGATCATTGACCAAGGAAGAAAAAATACTTATACTATATGTAGACTTAATTTTCAACACCTTCTAACACTACACCTAACATTATATTCTAATACCATGTCAATATTTTCTTATTTCATGATAATTTCCCTTTTCATTTTCTACCACTAATTAATTAAATAATTTAAATTATTTATCAATTAGTCTAATTCTCATTTATTTATTATAAAATAAATGAATAAATCTACTTTTACTTATTTTTCCACAAATAATAAAAATTAAAATTATTCACTCATATTCCATCACCAATCCTCTATGACCCCCTTCTATTTTTAACCCACACACAATTGATTAGTCAAAATACTAAAAAAAAATGACCAATTAACCTCACCCATTTTAGAGCCTATTAATGATCTATCATAACTCTTCTTTACTATTCCTAGTTGGTGAAGATTATCCACTCATCTCAATCAATCTCCACCATTCATTCACGATTGAATCCTCATTATTCATATTCTCAACCAAATATCTATAAATTAAAAATCCAAACTATCAAAATGATTCATTATTTTTAGTGTTTGATAGGGTTTAGCTATAGAAAGCGTACAAATACTTGAGCAACTACATCTATTACATCTTGAGAAAATCAACTTCAACAAAGAGGGTTTCACATTGGTTAGATTTCATATGCATTTTGTTTTGTTTGAACTCTCTTTAGCTTTATCATAGGTATGCTTTGATTTGGAATAAATGGTTTAGGGTATGTGTAGGGAAATAGGGGACCAAAATGGGGTCTTAAGTGGCCACTTTTTTCTTTTGAAATCAAGAAAAAATAATCTTGGATGAGAAATTGAAGATATTTACACTCAAAATTTGAAGATGTAACAAGGACAAGAGTCATAGTGCTTGGAATATACTTTCTAAACTACTATTTGTTTTCAAAAATGGTGGAGATTAAGGGTTTCAAATAGGGGGGCTACGCAAAGTGCTCCTTTTTTTATCAAAAAATATAACATAGCATCTAGTCTGCCCCCCCTAAAATGTTAACTATTTTTTAGTATTTCAAAAATTGCTTAAGTGAAAACTTAGATAACAACATGTAGTTTATACTTAATTTTTCTACTTATTTTTTAATGAATATATGTCTTTTTACTAATTTTCAAAGTGGGCACATCTTGAAGAACAAAAAATTGAGTGTGCTCCCCCATAAATTTTTGGAAATTAATTGAAATCCTTTTTTTACTATACAAAGAATATAGTCTATTTTCTAAAAATGCATTTTTTTGAAAGTTTGATGAATGGATAATAAATGAGATAAAAAATACCATACATAGGTTTTTGACAAAAAATGGAGACAGCTAAAGAAATTTAACATCAAAACCTTAAAATATTTGAAACGTATAAAAAAATTACATGGGTAGAAAGCTAAGAGGGAGTTTGACGTTACTATGCTATGTTTTTAACTTGAATTTGAAAGACATGAAAACCTAAAGGAGAGCATGCTCGGTATTATGCCATTTTTTTAGAATTTTCCAAAAACATGTTTGTGGTCGTTGCCAAGTAAATCCAACCCTTTGGGTTGGATCCCCAAGGAAAATCTAATCCTCAAAACTAGAAATTTCTAAAGCAAATAATAATGTGAGTGTGTTATATAATATGAGCATGTTATAACATGAGTGTGTTATAACGTGAGCATGCTATAATATGAGTGCACTATAATGTTCTTAGGTTTCCAAGAAGAATAAATACATCTCTCTTTCTCTTCCTTAGACTATATACATGAAATAAACATTTATAAACATTTTTTTGTACTTTAAGTCATATTTCATGTATATAGTTTCAAGATGTTTGAGAATGGTTTTAGATCTTTAAGAGCTATAATGCAGATTCTAGGTTTTGGAAGATCTTATAATTTTAAAACTCAGTAAAATTTCAATAATCAACAATCTCCTATCATCTCTCTCTCTATACACATATATATCACTCTCTTTATCTCCCCTAACATCTAGACCTCTCTCCCTAACTCCATCCCTTTCTCTACCTCTCTCTATCTCATACTCTATCTCTCCCTTAAGTTGAAGACCACCTCTCTCTCTCTCCAACCCTCTCTCTCTACCTCTCCCTCCCTCCCCCTCTCTCTACCTCTCCCTCCCTCCTCCCCTCTTTACTTCTCTCACTCTCTCTCCATCCCCTCTCTCTCCTCTCTACCTCTCTCTACCTCCCTCTTCTTCTTCTCTCTCTCTCTCACACACATTCCTAATTCTCACACTCTCTCTACCTCTTCCTCCTTCTTCCCTCTTTACTCCTTTGTTCACTCCTCTCTCCCTTCTTCCTTCTCTCTACCCACTTCTCCATTTCTCTCTCTTTTTACTTCCCTAGCTCTCTCTCCCTCCATGCCTCACTCAATTCCCCCTCCCTCTCTATTTATCTCTCTCTCTACCTACCTACCTCAAGAGAGATAGGGAGATATAAGTAGAGATAGAAGGATAGGGGAGATAGAGATTAGTAGAGAGGTAAGGAGGGAAAGACAGAAAGAGAGGAGAGTTAGGTAGAGATAGAGGGAGATGGGAGATAGAGAGAAGTAAAGAGGGAGGGACAGAGAGAGAGGTGAGATAGAGAGAAGTAGAGAGAGAGGGAAGGATAGAGGGAGGGCATGAGAGGTACAAAGGGATAGGTGAGATATAGAGGAGCGAAGGAGAAGAGAGTGGTTTTGAGATCAAGGGAGAGAGAATGAGATAGAAAGAGGTAGATAAAGGAATGGATATATGGAGAGAGAGAGAGAGGGGGTCTAGATCTTAGCAAAAATAAAGAGAGAGATCAAGATGATAAGAGTCTACTGATTATTGAAATTTGACTAAGTCTAAAAAATGATAAGATCTTCCAAAACCTAGAATTTGTATCATAACTCTTAGAGATCTAAAACCATTTTCAAATATCTAGAAAATATATACATGAAATATAACTCAAAGTATAAGAAATAAATGTCCATACATAAATACCACTTATACTTAAAATCTGTATTTCATGTATATATTTTGAGGAAGAGTGAGAGTGTCACCTATATAAGGAGATAGAGAGAGATGGGAAGAAAAATAGAGAGAGAGGCTTTTCTATTCTTGAAAATGTGTGTGTTATAGTGCACTTGTATTATAACACGAGAACATTTTGGCTTGGTAGTGACTGACCTTAGCCTTAATCACTACCAAGCCATAATATGAACATGTTGCATTATAACACACCCACATTGTCTTTTATGGGACCAAAAGTTGGTGTGGAAACTTTTAGGTCCCCCATCTTTTTGTAGTTACCCTTTAATATTATTTTGATATATTTTCATGCTACTCTAAAAATTGTATATAAATTTTGGCTTTAGTGGTACCGTGTTCTTTGTTTAACCTTATTTTTGTGGGTTTTCATAATTTGATTTAACATTTTTCTTGCAGGGTTTGAGTTTGGTTGTTGTAGGTTGCATGCATTTTGGGTCACATTGGTGCAAAATGGACCTTATTTTTGTGTTTGAAAACCTATTATTTGATTATCAATTCACCAAAATTAGACAAAGTTGTAGCTTGAGGCAAATAAATATTTGTGTGACCTCCATGTAAGCATACAAAAAAGTACCATTTTTTCATAAAATTATTTTATTTTAAATTTTTGTTTCTAATTTTAAAAAGATAAAAAAAATCAAAAAGTAAAGAAAAAATATTTAGAACAAAAATTAAAAAAATTAATTAGCATAGGGGTATGCATGGCACCCCATACCTTGCATCCTTGTTATTGGTAGAGGTAGCAAGGTTGGGTCTCATGCCCAAGCCTTATTAATTGATAAAATACCATTGTTGATGGCCTAACACTTCAACAACCATTGAAACATGACCGCCCTTCCATTTCCCCTTGATTGCTCCTTCCTTTGCTTAAGTGGCATTTCCCTTAGTAGCACTCCCTAACCACCATCTCACCCATCTTCTTGGTGGAGCTTTTCCCTTATAGCCCCAAGGGATTTTTTTATTGCATAAATAAGTAGTTTATTTCAATCTATATAAATTTTGTGTATGTAGTTAGATTTTTGTATTTTTATAGGCATTGAAAAGCTATCTCTACCCCCTACACTATGTGCTAGGTAATTTTTTGTACCTTAAATATCTAAACAAATAGTTTTAATCCCATTTTACATGTTTCCTTGTCACAAACATAAATTTTTCATATGATATCAAAATTTGTTAATTTGTTTGAAATTGATCAAAAAATAATAAGAAATCTATTAGTAACATCCATTTTTTTATTTGATAATTCTACTTTTTCATTTTTCATGGATCATGTTTTTTTGCTAACCCTATTTGAATCTAGTAAAAGTGTTTGCTGAAGACATTTGGAGACTATTAATTCTTGTGTGCATGTTAACATGTCAAAGATAAAAATGCTTAAATCATTCTCGGTTAATTAATCATTTCATTTAAGGATTAAATCAATATTTTTTGTTGTGTTTTGTGTGTTGTCACAATTTGATTGTTAATGTTTTATTTTGAACATTAGTGTGACCTTGATGATAAAATTAAGTGATCTCTTTACTTGTGCATTTTAGGGGCCTTTCATGTGTTCTCTCCTCATGCCTTAGGAAAACATTTGAGATCAAAGTAAGAGCCATTTCCTTTATTTTATTTTTTAGGTGAGCTCGACTTAGATTTCATCACTATGTTGACATGGAATCATGTGTATGGGGTATATAAATTGGATGAAGAATCAAAAGAATCCTCCCTTCAAGGAGAATTTTTTATTCAAGTTAACCTATCAAGAAAATTTATATATTTTTAAGTGAGGGAGGACTTAGGAGAGTGGATTACCCTCTTGAACCAAGCCATTAGACATATGCCTTTATTTTAGGATTTGGGTCTCATGTGCTTTTAGGTGTATCTAGGACATCCTAATTGATCATTTTTGAACCTATAATAGAGAACCTTCAACCATTAATATTTGTGATGCATTGATAAATTTTCAGCCCTAGGAAGTTTCTCACAATGTACTATGAAGTTGATATAGTAGGCTACAAATGCTCTCCTCTCACACTTAAGAGTGATCTTGAGGATCAAAAGTAGTTAGTTCCTCTCCATGTCCCTTACTTTCCACACCTATATCAAGGTATATACATGGCTTCACAAGTGAAAACACTCCTACTTGACTAGTTATTATGGTGTTGTGTCTACATTTTATTCTACCCTCTTATGTAAATATTGTGCAAAACCCAAAATTTAAACAAGTGAATTCCAACCAAACTAAAATAATCCATGGAATACCTTTTTGATTATTTTATTAATGAAGATAAAAAATATTTGAAAATTATGATGATGATATCCTTGTGGATCAAGATGAATATAATGATGATTCCCTTGATGACATCTTTCTGAGGAAGTTTTCCCTAGGCTTTGATTGGTAAACCATGAACAACCTCATGGATCAAAATCATTTAGATATAGAACATGTTATTACTAGCTATCCTCTAGGCCAAAATTGAATATTTATTAGCCATCCTTATGGTAACCTCAATAATGGAAACACCATTCTAAGACAATGCCTCAAAGAAAATTCATGTCCAAATTCCAAACCATAAAATAAACTAAAGAGTTGTCCTCATATGAAAATACTTCATCATATAAACCTTAAAAACTAATCAATAATCTAATAAAAAATTATATCATCATCCAATCCTTCCTTATCCACATAATCTATGAATATTTTATCCAAGTAATACTAGCAAAGGATCACCATAGACATAAAAAGAGAAAATGCAAGGAGTCTTGCAAGATCCAAAATCCAACATCATCATCCTATAAAAAGTCAAAGTATATTGTCAAAAATAGATTCATCAACCTAATTTATATTAAAGTTATCCAAGAGCCTCCTACCACCATATTTTAGAATTGTGAAAAACACAAGCCACAGGATCAAACAATGAACAAAGACACCTTCCACCAAAGAGATCTACAAACAAAGAATGCTATATTCCTTAACAAGAAAAAGTTACAGAATGAACCTCAAAAATCTTCAAGGAAAAAATAGAGTCCTCAAAGGTTGAGAGTTTGAGAGAGTAGAAGAGCGAAAATACAATGAGGGTTGAGTGCTATATAAGAGAAACCCTAAATGGTAAAGGGATTAGATTAGGACAAGTGTCAACATCACATGTGATGAGACCGAATGATCTAATAATACCTCACTTCAGTTAACATAGAAAAGCACTTAGTTAACTAAATAAAGAACTCCTAAGTTTAGCTTAAGTGCATGAGAATAAATTAGACTAATAATTAATTAAAGATTAATTAATTATTAGCTAATACATAATTACTCTAACACCCCCCCTTAAGATGAACTTAGCAAGTAGATAAAAATCCTAAAAAGAGAATACATTATGGGTCTCAAAAATAAGGCTTGGTGAGGTACCCATGTACAAACAAGAGATCTTACAAAATTGGAGAAAGGGAGAAAACCGTAGTGGGAGAAAACTCCTCTCCAAAAGAGAGAAAGACAAATGAAAGACTGAAAAAGCCTCCAAATCAAGGTGAAGGACTAAGAAGCCTCCAACCAAAACAATGTGGACCAAAAAGAAGAAAGTTTAGAACATCATTGAAGCACAAAGAAGCTATAGACTATTGTCGAATGATGAATAATATAGTGTTGAAATGAAGAACCTATAGAAATAGGAATGCAAGAGTGTCCATATGATAAATGATTCATCTCACTGAAATGTATGTAACTAGCCACTGATATACACTGAATCTAAAAGTACATGGTAACAAGAACTAGTTACATAGATCACTCCAACGTGAAACCAAGGAAACATTAGCACCAACAGTAGAAACCCCCATAATGTTGAAAAAGGAGAGCTAAGACAAGTACACTAAAACTATTGAAAGGTTTTGCACCCTTGGTCTCCTTGTGTTGTGCAGTGCAATATTTGGGTTCATGACATGGCTTAACTACCTCTCATGGATTCATTAACTCTAGCGGTTGTATTGGGAATTAACATGTCAATCTTTTGGTGCAATGACACCCATCTTTGCAACAATTGGTATCAGAGCCTGGGTCATGAGTTTGAACCCCTCACTTGTGCTAGGGGGGATTGTTGCAAGGTGTGCACCCTTGGTCTCTTTTTGTTATACAAAATAGCGCTCGGGTTCATGACATGGCTTAACCACCTTGTGGATTCATTAACTCTGGTGGTTGTATTAGGCATTAAAATTTTGATCTTTTGGTCCAATGAAAACCATCTATACCATAGTTCAACTGTATGAAGCTAATAAGTGCATGTAGGAGAAACAACCTACATGTAAAAGGGTGTGCAAACTAAGGTACACACACATGAGGCAAGAATCACTAGGACTCGCTGCTATCATGGAAGGGACACTCACTTAACAAAGGTGTGATGGAAAACCAAAGGAAAAAATCAACCCCCCATGACACTTTATATCATAGTGTGAGTTAAAAAGGTACAATAGGATGTGCAAAATCCCCAAAATTTATATGCCAAAATGGCACTTTATTTCAGTGCATCTACATAATGAAAAATGCATACAGTGGGGGCCCATAATGTCAAAAAAGGACTACATGATGAAAATATAATTATGTGACAAAAAAGAGGAAACTGATAGAACCATGATGAAGTACACAAAAAAAATGCACTTAAAAAAAAACACCTAAAAAGGAGTCTGGATGCAAAAGATATGACATGTCAAAGTCTCCAAAATGAGAACTAAACAACAACACTAAGAAAACTAAATTCTAGAAAAAACTAGAAGCCAAAACTGCAAACCACTTGTACCATGCAAAGAGCATGAAATTCTACCCCATTTTAAAAAAAGTTGCACTGGAAAAGACCATCGTATGGTTGAGATATGGCCTTTGGAAGTTAGGGTGCAAAAATGAAAAGCCCAATGGAAAGGGGTTGATTAGGGAAAAAAAGACACCTCTGCCAAATTTGTCAAAAATACATCCAAAGATAGAGGTTCACCAAATTTAGAGCCTCTACTAAAAAAATAAATTTTTTTTAGCCCCTTGGCATGGGCGCTGGTCACCCATGGGACCAAGGGAAAGCAAAAATATCATTGTGCGTGCAAGAATTTATAAATTAAAAAAGGTTTTAAAAAACTATTATTAAAAAAATTAAAAGTTTAAAAAAATAAAAATTACGGGGGATTTAAACCCCTCGCCACCCCCTTAATAAAGGGGGCACCATTAAAGTATTGTGCCCATCATGGGGCAGGCCCGAGGTATTGCACATAGTGCAATACCTTCCGGTCTACATTTTTATTTTATTTTTTTAACTTTTTAAAATTTTAATAAATATTGAAAAAAACCAAAAAAAAATATTTTTTATTTTTTTGTGAAATATACCTACACTAAGGAGGTCGTACAACCTCAGAAATGTTTTTGCCTCAAAAGCTCTCGACACCAAAATAGGTCAAATTTAATATCAAATTTGTGGAATCAACCTCCTAAACGTAACCATGAGGTCTTTTTGGCTCAAAATGCCTCAAAATCTTAGCTACCCCTTCGGATAAAAAAAAAAACTACTTTAGAACCTCGTAGATTTGTCCTTAGGAGTCTAAATCAGGCCAAACAAAAGCCAAATTTGACTTTCTTGACAACTTTGAATCCAACGGTGTGGTCCTTTTCATGCCAAAATGTACCTAAAAATTTTCCACCTCCAAAATTTTCAAAAAAGCAAAGGGGATTCTATATCTGACGCATGGAACAATTGTTGAAGAATAAAATCCCATAAATCAAGAAGGGGAACTCACTTAATCCACACTCTGATACCATGTTAGAATTATGAAAAACATGATCCATAGGATCAAACAATGAAGAAAGACACCTTCCACACAAGAGATTTGCAAACAAAGAATGCTATATTCCTCAACAAGAAAAAGCTATAGAATGAACCTCAAGAATCTTCAAGGAAAAACAAGAGTCCTCAAAGATTAAGAGTTCGAGAGAGAAGAAGAGTGATAATACAATGAGGTTTGAGTGCTATATAGGAGCAACCCTAAATGGTAAAGGGATTAGATCATGACAAGTATCAACATCACATGTGATGAGACAAAATCATCTAATAATAGCCCACTTCAGTTAACATAGCAAAGCACTTAGTTAATTGAATAAAGAACTCCTAAGTTTAGCTTAAGTGCATGAGAATAAATTAGACTAATAATTAATTAAAGTTTAATTAATTATTAGCTAATGCATGATTATTCTAACACCATATCCATCAAAAATCAAGTTCCATCATGGAAGTTTATTGTCAACAATAAAGCCATCAACCAAAAGTCCATTAAAGATGTCCAAGATCCCCTTAGAGCTATCATCCTTGCAAGTGAACCTATATATGAAGAAAAATATAAATTTCATGAGATCCATAAAATACATAAAATATAAAACCCATAAGCATCATAAGGACCAAAGACATCTCACTAACCAAAGAATAGCATTAGGAGAATTTTTTGAAGGCCTAATTGATATAGGAGATATTAAATAAAATAAAAGTACATCCATCTTGTTGATAAAGAAATTAAGGCTGTGTTAAGAGCTTGTTCCAAAGCATGATCAACCTTTCCCATCAACAAATCAAGATAAAAGAACTTAAGAAAATCTCATCCATCATATTGCCAAGAAAAACTAACTAAACCTATCTATCATCTCACAAATCCACCTTCCCATGAGGATATTATTGTCCCCATCAAACATATAAACAATAAAAATAATCATAATGAGAATATTAGGAATCAAGTTGTAAATGATGTTGATCACATTGAGCATGAGGATAAGAAATTCATGATTAATCCCACTGAGAATATAATTTATTAAGTCACCACAATTGGAAACAAGAAGAAAGTACATCAAGGAAAAAAATTAGTCCTTCATGAGAAAGGGATCTTGGAACCCATATATGCTCATACAAATCAAGGATCTTAAAGAATCAACTACAAGTATCCTAATGAACCTAGGAAGTTAGTGACACTTCTTGTAGATTATAAGGAAAATTATTCCAACAACTATATAATTTTTCATGTTACTCATATAAAGAGCTTGCTTCTACCAACCCTTTTATCAACCAAAATCCTATTACCTAAATTAATCTTTCATCATCTAAATTCATCAATTAGGACCAACAAAATCACTTACCATTTGACTTATTTCAAAATGATGAATCATTCATGAAAGTCATGAAACTCTAAGATAATATTTTCCTTGCAAACCATACCATGGACTTTGGAAGTGATTTGGGTGCACTAATATATGAGGTAAAGAGCCCATAAGAATCCATGGATCACCATGTCACAAAGCATCAACATGCAATATCAAATTAATGCAGGAGCATTAGGGGTGAAGAGCAATCTTGCACATCCAAATGGGACCCCTTTAAATTTTTGGTGTGTTGTTGGTTTTATAGGCATGTGACATTTTTTTGATTTCTCATCATCAGCTCTTTCAAATGGGATCCATTTCAAAGACAATTGTATGTCATGAAATTAAAATGCAATGTCAAATGATGCAACTTCAAATTACACCTAGGAGCCAAAATCCCATTCCCAGGATAGTGGAAAAGATTTGTTTTATTATTTGTAACTCTTGGGAATAAAGAAAAGGGAAGGAGAAAATCTTTGTCAAGTAATGCTTAGCGCCTAGGAGTGGAGATGTAGGGAAGAAGTTATTGGATGCCATTTTGGACACCAAAATTCAAAATTGCCAAGAAAATTCAAGAAAGAGTAATTACATGATTTCCACACCCAGGAGAGAGTCCAAAGATTGTTTTTGACTGGTAGGTTTGGAAAAAATCTTAACGCCTAGGTTGAAGAGAAGGTTGTAGGTGATGAAAAAAATAAAAAAGATAGAGGAAAACAAAGGAAAAAGAGGAAAATGCATGCCTAGGGATCCCAAAGTTCCATTTCCGAGGAATTGAAATGATATTGAACTTGTAGATAACAATTTAGATTCCTTGAAGTTTTTTTTTGGTGTGCATTGAATCTCGATCAAAAAGGCTCTAAGTTCTTTCCTATAGATGTTTGTAGAAAATGATGAAAATTTCAATAGATATTTCATTAATAATTTTCAAGCTTTGTGCTTCTTAAGTTATATATTTATTTGCAAAGAAAAATATTTTGTTGGTGCTTTATTTCAATGTCGCATTCAAGTGTATGATTTTGTGAATTCAAGGCTGCAACAATTGACAAACCCATATGTTTCTCAATTGTTGGCCTTCATCAATTCATGTTAGAGCAAGCTTGTAGAAGTTTGAAGAGAAAATGGCACATAGAGGGTAGGTTAGAGGAAGATCCCCATGAGGAGAAGAAAATCCAGCACTCATGGAGATGCTAAGGGGAATCATAGCAAGGTTGGTAGCCATAAAAACTTCTCAAAGAAGAGGAGTTCTTATTGAAGATGTCAGTAAAGATGAGGAAGAAACTCCAAAGGTTGCAGTAGTGTAGGGAGAAGATGAACATGAAAAAATATTCTTTCAAGTGTTGGCTAAGCTTTGGAGTAAACCAAGGATGGACCCATCAAGTTATAGTGGAAGTATGAATCCTGAAGAGCTTATTGACCAAACTGTAGAAATGGGCATGTATTTTGATTTGGAATCCATTAAAGAAAAAAGGAAGGTGAAATATGCTTGCACAAGGTTGAAGGGACACACATCCATATGGTGGGATTAAGTGTAGATTGAAAGAAAAAGGAAGGGTAAAGAAAAGATAAAATCATGGGAAAAATGGTTACAAAACCAAAAACAAAATTCTTACATGTAGACTATCATATCAGCTTAATAAAAAAGTTACAAAACCTTAAACCAAAGGATTTGAGTGTCATAGAGTACATAGAGGAATTCTAAAGATTGAGCATACATGTTGGAGATGTTGAAGATGATGAGGAGCAAGTAGCGAGATATGTAAATGGTTTGAGGATCAATATCCAGGGTGAACTTAGCATGGTCATGATAAGGATAGTGGAAGAGGCCTATCAATATGCACCGAAAGCAAAGGATAAGTTAGCAAGAAGACAAAAAGGAAGCTTTATAGGAGGGGAAAGCCTCCATGAGGTAGAGGGAAAGCAAATAGTGGAAGAAGGAAATGAATAAATGAAGATGAAGCAAGATGATCTCAAACAAATTATGGAATGAATGCAAGAGGAAGAGGATATTTTCCAAGAGGAAGAGGTGAAACTTTGAGAGAGAGAGGAGAATAGGTAGAGGAAGGGTATTTTCAGGGGTGTGTTTTAATTATGGAGAAGTGGGTCACTAGGCCTTTGGGTTCCCTCAAATACAAGAAGTTGGAAAGACAAGCACTGGAAGAGCATACACTACAAAAGTTGAAAACCAGTGGATCCAAAAGATGGAGATGTATTTATGTTGAAAAGAGTGCTTTTAAAACCTAAGAAGGAGCCATGAGAACCAACACAAAGGAGGATCTTGTTTAAAAAAAATTATAAATCACAAGGAAAATGTTCACTATAATAGTGGACAACAGGAGCACAGATAATTTGGTGTCCCAAGAGATGGTGGAGAAGCTGACGTTGGAATCCTTACTGAGTCACTTGGTTGCAAAAAGGACATCAACTTTTGGTGAGTGAGCAATGTTTGGTAAATTTTCAGATTGCTAACAATAAGGATGAGATATTATGTGATGTAATGCTAATGGATGCATGCCATATCATATTGGGTAGACCATGGAAATATGATTGAAAAGAAATACATGATGGTGAAGCAAACACTTACACAAATTACAAAGGACAAGAAAAAGTATGTCATGAACCCGCTAAAAGAGAAGAAAAGTAAAGTGGACAATGATACCAAGGTATGTATAATCAATGGTAAACAATTTTTGAAGGAATTAAAAGAAGAACTATGTTATGCTTTAGTTTCCAAACCTCAAGAAGTTGGGATATGGAGTGAAGAACACGAAATGCCTAAAGAAATCAAGAAAATATTGCAAGAATATGATAATATTTTGATGAAGGATCTTCTAGATGGACTTCCACCAATCAGAAGTGTGAGTCATTGCATGGATTTGATATTAGGAGAAAGCTTACCAAACAAGGAAGAATATAGAATGAGTCCTGTTATGCCTTGCATAACCACTCCATTTTTGGTCAAAATGGGTCCCCCTTTGTGTTTTTTCCTTTGGTGTTTTTGTTCTAGCTTTGGGAGTATGTCCTTTTCTTTCATTGCCTTGCTTTGTCTTGTTTTGTTGGGTTCAGGTTTCAAACTGGCACTGGCACTTGACACCTTTAGTAGGTTCTGGTTCCAGTTTTCATCTTGATCCCACTCCCAGCATTTTGTCTTATTTTGTTTTTCCCTGGTGAATTTGGGTATCATATCAGAACTATCACCTTATACCTTTAAAAGTGTGAGTTCTAGTTTTTATCCTAATCCCAACCTCCGCATTTCTTCCTCGTGTTCTTTTTTTTTGTTAGAATTAGATTGAACGGAATGAAACCAAAACCAAGAACCTTTCCAAAGTTCTAGTTCTAGTTTTAATCCCGACTCTAATTTTCAGCCTTTTGTTTTTCCTTATGTGTTTCAGAATCAGGTATTGGACTAGAACCAAAACCAAGAACCTTTTGTAGGTTCTTGTTCCTAGTTCCATCCTGATCCCGATTCCCACGTCCATCTCACTTCTTGTCTGTGAAGTTCAAATTTTGGAACTTCCTCGAACTTTGTGCTTGTAAGGTTCTGGTGCCAAGTTCCTCCCTAACCCTGACTTTCAAATTTCTTTTATGTTTTATGTTGGTTATTTGTCCAAGTAACTTCCTGACCTCAATTCTCGAACTACCGCACATTAATGGTAATTAGTTTGCTCGTGTGAACCAATTTATAATCCTGTTGTGTCTCATTTTTTGCTCATTGTTGCTTTGTATTTTCTATGAAGGAGCTAGAGCAAAGAATGGGGTTGAAGACGTTCGAGTTTGGGGATTTTCTTGTCAGATTGTTGGTTTTTTTTCCTTTGCAATTCTTGAGGTAGGTGATTTCTTGTTTTCAATTTCCTTTGGTTTTTGGTTTTCATGATTTTTGTTTTTCTTATGCATCTTTCTCACTGGTTTTTCATTTTCTTTGTTTCTTTCCTTTGCATTCTTGTTTCTTTCTTTTTTATTATTTTTCTTGAACCTTTTGGTTCGTCGTCATCCCTTTTCTTTTGGTTTTTCCTTTGTTTTCATTTTTGTTGTTTGTGTTGTGTTTCTTGTGTGGGGTTTTTTGTGTTCCCATCGTGTCCTAGTTTCACAAGGGTTTCTATACCATTTGGGTTGACTGTGTTTCAAATTTTGAGGAACTTTAAATTATTGACCATTACAAATTTTGGCCAAAACCCTACACTTTTCCGCGTCTTATTTTTGAAATTGATGGAAATATGATTAAGTTTTTAGTCCATATTTATTAGGGTTTTTGGTGTTTCAAAATTATCCTGATCTTGATCCCAAAGGCTTGCTTGAAAATGTTGTTAAATATTTACAAAGTCACCTTCATGATTGCTATTGTCTCGATCCTGGTCCCTACATTCCTTGTGAGATTGGGTTTCAAAAATGAACCTCAGTTTTCACCACCTCATAGGTCCAGGTCCTATCAATGTCTCGATTTCGATTTCCAATCTTTGATCAAGATCAAAGTTCGGATCACAACCTTCCTTTGTTCAAAGTTTTTGTCAAAGTACCAACTTTTTTCTCGATTCCGATCCCTATATTACTTTAGAGAATAGACTTTGAAGGGATGCCAATATCTTGACATACTATAAAGTTTGGTCTCAACTGACATCCTTATTCTAACTTTCAATATCTTATTGGGATCAGAACTCAGAGCGATACTCAAGCCTATTCACTTCTTGAAAGTCGAGTCTTGACTAGTATATTGATTATGACTTCTGACTTTACATCAAGATCGATATTTGGGGTGAATCCTAAACCAAATTCGTTATGTGGAGCACCGATGTTAGGTGACATGCCAATCTCAATTTTTGAATACATTGCAGGATCAGATCCTAGAACAGAACTTGAAACCTTCTATCAAAATAGGTTTCTGAGTCGAGTGCCAACCTGATCCTGAATTCTAACACACCATCTCATAGAGTGTAGGTGCTGATTTTTGGCCTGATTCTGATGTCCGATAAGATGGTGGGAATGTTATGTTAAGGTGATGATCAAAGTATTCCCCGATCCAAACTTCTGACAAGGTTTCTAGCGTTAAACTTAAAATGACCAAGTCCTTGGTTCTACCCTGAACCCAAGGCCCGACAACAGAGAGCTAACATATAAATGGGAATTCTCTTGAATGTATAATGGCCTGATATGGATGCTTATGATAATTTTTCCCCTGAAATTTCTCCTCCTTGTCTGATGAATGTCATTGTTGTAGGTATTAAAAAATGTCTTATTCAAAGGAGGAAGTTGTAGTTGAAGAAGTACCAAAGGAAACTAAGGCCAAGAGATTGAAGCCATAACAATTGCCCCTGACAATGAAATATAAATATCAAGGAAATCTCATGCCATCTAAATTTGGGTATGAGGTCATGAAAATCATTGACACCCTAGTTGGCCATATTGACTTGAAATAATTTCATGATGATACCTTTTCAGAAGATGTTAGCCCAAGAGCTAAAAGGATTGCAAATTTTTGGTTGGTACATGTGGCCACTTTTCCTATAATAGTATAATGTTTAGTATTCATACTAGTTGTTGCAAAATCATACAATCCAACTCAAAGAAAGTGCATTGATTCATGGGGGAATGAAATCACAGACTTAACCCTAGGAATGATAAGACCTATGTTTGATCCTCCTCCTCACCCTAACCTCAAAATCATGTCTGAAGCTGATGTAATGAAATGTTGGGCAACAAATGAAGAAGGAAAAAAAAAAGTATATCAACAAGAGGTGACTCAAAACATAGAAGAAATCACCAAAGAAAATACCTTTCAAGCCTAAAAGATCTGATTTTTTCAATGATATCAGGGATATCATCACATTGTTGGCTAGGGAATTTGGGAAGGAGGATTCCCATACATTTGAGAATTGGATGTTCCATTTTATCCAATTAATTCTAGATGGACAATATTTTTTGGACTAGGGGAAGTTGATCTCTAGCAATATTCATAATTATATAATCAAAGTAAAGGAAACCAAGACATTTTACATGTCTTCCTATGTAATTTACTGTGCTACATGAATGGGAAGGTTTCCTAGGTTGAATACTATGGGAACACTTGAAGATGGTCTAGAATAGAAAAAGGTATGGGAACATTATGATCAGTTGGAGCTTAAGGCATCAGAAAGGCATTTCAAAAGAGTGAATGATGCATTCCTATATGTAATCGTCAATCAATTCACATGAGATGTTGGCTTCAGATTGTCAAGGGAAGCCATGGAGTTCATTGAAGAGTGGGGAAGTTAGTTTATCTAATACTCCAAATCCACTTATATTAGATTGTTTGGATTTGACAAGCATCCTTTCAAACTACCAAGGTGTTGTAGTGATAGGTGGATTTTAATGGAGTTTTCTCGTCAAACAACCGAAGTAAATGCAAAGTTTTTAGAAAAACACAAAGTTTGTTGCCACACATTCCCTACTCAATTGGGATTTTATTCTTGTTCTTCCACTGTAGCAGCTAAGTCAGCTATAGAAAAAATTTAGTCTTTGAATTTGAAGTTTCATACATCAAGCACTACTAGAATTTGGCAAATAAATGACTACGTGACTAAAAAATTTATTCACGTGACTAACACTAGTAGTATTTGGAAAATAAATGACCAATTTGGTCATTTATAAGTGACTAATTTGGTCATTCAGTAAAATCACAACTAAATGATAAATAAATGACTAATATCATACAAATAAAAATTACTAGATAAATGATTAATATAGACAAATAAAAATGACTAAATAAATGACTAAATAAATGTGCTCATTAATTAAAATCTTGGCCATAATTTTCATTTTAATAAACATACTCTAAAACCTTCGTCAAGACCTTATTTTCAATCGTAGCCCACCATAATTAATAATAAAATATTACAAATAAAATTACTAATAAATATTTTTTGTGGAATAAATATTTTGTTTTGTGGTGTCATCATATGAATACCAAAGTTTCTTCTAAATTGACGAAAAACCACCAAATTATAAAAATTAACAAAAACCATAAGAGAACCCAAAAAAATAAAACCCAAAAACCTTTAAAAACAAAAATAAACCAAAGGAAAAACAAAGATAGGAATAAGCAACCAAATAATCTAAGAGGAAAAAGGACCTATTTTTTTTATAAGCATAATTTTCATTTTAATAAACATACTCTAAAACCTTGGTGAAAACCTTATTTTCAATGTAGCACCTTAGAAATGAATGATGAATTGAAACCTTATTTTCAAGGTGGCCCGCCAAAATGGAGAAGTAAAGCATGCCTAATTTTGGATTGAAACCTCTACCCATTTTTCCGCATTGAACATGATTTGTGTATAATTTTATGGTAAGTCACTTTCCATGGTTTTAGTTAATTTTACTTTTCAAATTTGTATGCGGTTAGGCCATATGATCCATATGATCCATTCTTTTTAATAATTTTACTAGCTTCTTGTTGACTAATAGTGATTATGTTCTTTTTTAGGCTAGTTATGGAAAAGTAGATCCATCTTGTGTTGCAGAAGTTAAGGATTTATATAGAGAACTTGGAATCGAGGTTTGTTTATTCTTTTCTTTTATGTTATGAGATGTTAAAAGTGATCTTTTCTTTTCGAAGTTTCCACTATCAAATTGCATAGTTCATAGGAGAACTTAATTTTATCTATAAAAATGATATTAAGGGACATGTAGATTGACTTGTCTATACAAATTTTAGAATTTGAACTCTTAAAATTAGCTTCCACTTTCTGAGGGCGCATGCAAACCAATTTTGAAGTTGAGTGTAAAAAATAGAGTAGCACGTAAAGAAAAAGGATGAACAATCTATTATAAAGTGAAAAGTGGCTCTTCTATCAACCATGTAGAGTACAATGAAAGGAGTACAGGGATGGTAGGGTTTATCGTTTACAGTGCAGTGGAATAGTAGTTCAATTGTATAGTAGATTTCATCCTAATTTCTTTGAGAACTCTTACTGAATTCCCAAAAATAGGAGTTCCCAAATGATGCCAATGGGGTATTATATATAAATGAAAAAACAACAATATTTTCATATAAAAACAGCAAAATTTGATTCATAGGCCTAGCAAGAAATCTCTAACTTTTGGCTCCCCTTCGATTTTTTTTTCATACTTACAGATTACATCTCCCTGATTAATATGGACTGGAAGGGTTGAAAGGGCACATGTTAGTATTTTCCATTTATTGGGAAATAAAGAGTTTGAAGTGACTAAAAGAATCAAATGTATCTCTTTACTCTAGATGCTTTATTCTCATTCGGTTATTAATATATCCAGATATAAACCATGATGACTTAAATCAAAACTAGAAGAAATTTCATGAAAACTGCAAGAAGAGATCAGTGATTAGATGAATCATGGAAATGAAACCAACTCCATAAGCCACAACAAACAAAATATGCAATGCAAATGAGAATACAAGCCTTCAAAGGAGTTGTCATGGATAAAGAATCATCCTCCCATAGATCTCTTGTGAGAATGCCTAAAAGCTCTTCATTTATCCACAATATCCACATGTTATGAGCTCTAATACAAAGATTGTGCATAGTTCTTCTCATTTTATTCAATTTGGTGCTATTATTTTTTATCCTATGATTGGACTTCAAATAGCCTCTCATTTAGTATTTTTCTTCCAATATTGTCTAGAAGAGGGTAATCAAAATTGAAATCTTTGGAATATCTGAAAGTTGAAGATCCTTTCCCTCAAACTGAAGCTTTGTTCTCAACAAACCAGAGCTGAGACAAGCCAAGAACTAGTGGAAGGGAAGTTGAATGAAAACTGAGAGAAACTAAAAGCCTTCCTAAGAAAAGTGCCCTTTCCACTATAACTTTCGGTTCTAGTGTCTCCTTGTTCATTATTTTGGCATCTCCTCATTTTTCATTTCTTGATAGAGAGCTTATGAAAGATGTGCAATATGCTCTTCAATCTCAACAATCAATGTTGAGA
>VDFB02058045.1:0-26220 GCA_007258455.2 Sequoia sempervirens
TTTTGGAGGAGTTGGTACAGTTTCAGCTATGTTATGCCAGCAAAACAATGAAGGCTTGGATCAACCTATAGCGTTTTTTAGTCAAGTTTTGCATGATTATGAGGTAAAGTATTCTTTTGTTGAGAAACATGTCTTTGCGGTTGTAAGAAGCTTGAAGAAATTTAGACACATGCTGTCCAACAGCAAGGTTCATTTGCTGGTAGTGCATTCAACTGTTAAGGATTTTCTGCTTAACAAAGACATTAATGATAAGCATGCTGGTTGGATCACTAAAGTAATGGAGTTTGATGTTGATATAAAAGTAACCAAGCTCGTTAGAGGCAAAGGTTTGTGTGAGCATATTGCTAGAAGTGAGGACAACAGCTTAAAAGAGGTTGCAAATACATAGACAATGCTAAATAATGATGTTCTGAGTGTTGTTCGAACACCCCCTGTTACATGGTTGCAGTAGATGATACATTATCTACAAACTGGTGAATGCCTCGAAGGCTTGGACAGAGCAAAAATAAGGTACTACAGATTACAAGCCATCCCTCATGCAGTTATTGATGGCATTCTTTATAGAAGGGATTTCCAAGGTGTCTTATTACGTTGCATTCAGCTTGATCAAGTTGACAAGCTATTAGTAGAGTTTCATGATGGACCTTCTAGAGGTCATTTTATTGCAAGAACAATAGCTTTGAATATTATGCAAGTTGGTTATTATTGGCCAGATTTGTTTAAAGATGCTATTGCATGGGTTAGAAAGTGTGAGAAATGTGCATTATTTTTTGGTAAACAGAGGCTTGCATCGCTGCCCCTACATCCGATCCAGGTAGAACAACCCTTTGCTAAGTGGGGCTTCAATTTTATTAGCCCTATAAACTTGCCTTCAAGTGCAGGTCATAAGTGGATTCTTACTGCCATAGATTATTTTACAAAGTGGACCGAAGCTATTGCTTTAAAGGAAGCAAACAAGACTTTAGTGCTTAATTTTTATCAAGATCTCATATTAAGGTTTGGTGTTCCAGATTCAATCATTTCAGATAATGGATTAGCTTTCATAGGGTTAAGGATTTTAGATTGGTCTGTCAAAAATAACATTTATCTGAACACTTCATCAAATTATTATCCACAAGGTAATGGACAGGTGGAATCCACAAATAAGAATCTGATTTAGATAATCAAGAAGACTATTGAAGATAATCAGAGAACGTGGCATGAAAAGCTGAAACTAGCCCTTTGGGCTGATAGAATAACTCCTAAAAGAGCCACTAGTTGTTCACCTTTTGTTTTGACTTATGGCAGAGAGGCTAAGTTGCCTATTTCAATTGAATTACCAACATTAAGTTATGTTAAAGAACTGGAGCTACTGAATGAACAACCTCTTGAAGTGAGGTTTGCACAGCTAGTTGAGCTCAAAGAAACCAGAAATGAAGCTCTGAGATAGCTAGAAATACATCAAGCCGCTAAAATGAAGAATAATTTTGACAAGAGGGCTAAGCCTCAGATTTCATTGTTGGAGATCTAGTTTTCAAGTGAATGAATTTAAAATCAAAACCGACGACATTCCAAGTTCGATGCAATATGGGATGGGCCTTGGTGTGATTGTTGCATCGCAAGGAGCACAATGCATTCTAACTCTCAAAGATGTCCCGCTGAATGGGATCCACCTCAAGCACTGCCTTTAAGATAAGTTATCTCATTGTTAGGTAGAGTAGTTTTCAAATAAGTGCATTTCACACATTTTATTTTAGTAGTTTGCTTTCTCTAAGCATTGTTGCGCATTGTTTGTTGGCCATCGTGGCCTTTTAGTTTGCTTTGTTTTGCTTCATTTTTTCTTGTCGCTGTTTGAGGTTCAAGCTTTCCTGAAGCGTTTCAAAAAAGAAGGCAGAGAATTGACTCAAGGCCCAATGAATTGTTAAAAGGCCATTGATCTATGCTTAGCAGGCAAGCATATAGCAGAAATTACCAAAATATTACATATTTTTCACCTCAGCTCAAATAGAGGAGCTGGCTGACTATTTTTTCAACATTAAGTGGAATTGCAGATTGAATTTTAAATGTTGTTTCGCATTACTTTTTGCGTTGAGTAACAGTTATGAATTTTAGTGAAGTTATGGAGTTGTAGAGTGCCATTTAGATGTTGCAGATTTAAAAGAAATACAGAACTGAGTACATGAGAAAAATAGCATTTTAGATGCTTTTATTCATTTCGTAAAGAATTCATATTTTTACAAGGATTCATTTGATTTCACAATCGTAATGATATTACAACATCGCGATGAAATGCATTTCTTTCAACCTAAAAGCAAAATTGAAAATCAAAGACCCACACAAGTCGCGGATAATCAGAATCGGCAGCAATACATTTCTAATAGCACATTGCACTACTGAAGATGCAGAAAGGAAAACACATAAGCAACAAAATAATCATCATTGCCTGATTATCGACGTTCGATGCCGAAAGGTGCACCTTACCTTCTTGAGCTCTGTCGTCCTGTAAGAGGAAAAGAGGGGTGTTAGTGGCTCCGATTATGATGTAACTTATATGGAACACCCGCAATAGTACAGCATGCTATTAGCAATACATTGAAACAATCAATTAAGTGTAGTATGAAAGAAGTGAATTGAAGAAGAAATAACAATATCATGATCAACATGTTCTATTTTTTATGCTAACATTGTTTGTTTCCTTGTGCAGGTATAGGTAAAGTCATGAAGCTGAACATTATTCGAAGACCAAGCATGTGGAGCAAAATGGGCTCCCACAAGGGTAGAGCTCAGCATGCTGCCCTATTCTTTAAATGGGTTGATTTTAAAAGATACTTTGTCATATTCATCAAATGAAATGAGAACAATTGAAAGAGTAAAACAGATTTATTCATCAAACAACGAGACCAACTGTTCATTCATAACGATCAGGGTTGCTTTCTGAATGCTACAGGTGAACAGTGAGTTTAGTTCACTTAAATAATTTAACTAAGTACATTTACATCAGAAATTGCTGAATAACTTCATGTTCTGTGTTGATTGTAATCAAACGTCATGTAAGCTTCAATTCATCAATTCTTTCTAGGATAGTGAACAGGCATACATTATGCCTTAATGTTTTGTTTTAATTTTCATCATCAAAGAGAACAGATTTTACGAGCAGTTTGTACAGTGAAATATAAAAATGCATGAAGAGTACCATGTTGCTCATGAGAACAAACACAGACAGTGCATTTGAGTGTTGAATGAACTTCTAGTTCTAAGTTGACTGGTAAAGTAAACACAGTATTATGAATATCAAGCAAGTGATCATTCTATTAAAGAAAGAGTAAGCTTTGTATTTCTAGAATGAGTTATGAGTGGTCAGTTATGCATATGAGCTAGTGAGCAGCATGTGGTCTTGATGTTACAATGTTTCAACTTAGTTTCTCTACATAAAAATTTAGGAACAGAAGGTAGAAGTTGCTATGTTAAGATTAAAGAGTGTCAGAAAGACATTGAAGTACAAGCAGAATACAAGCATGGAGATTCTCCTCTTCACAATGAACTTATATAGGAGCATTCTCAAGGTATTACACTTTTTCTACCAAGATTCTAAGTGCCTGGAGAGTATTCTCAGAATGTGCATTAGATTTTTTTTTTAAGGGTAGTCTGCAGTTTCATGTCGAAGATAGCTCCATGACAAGAGAAGTCAGATGTTTCATCAAAAGTAAAAGCAATCATGAGTCAAATTTAGGTTTTATACAACTATTGAGGAGAGCTACAGAAATGCCAAAACAGGATACTAAGTAATATGATTCAATGAGTTAGCTACAGGGCAACATATAGGTTATGTTATTCTTGTCATGAGTTTCAACTGGGTATTTGGTCGGTTTTGCTCAAATTTTGAACAATTTTGGCTATGTGATAGTTCAAGCCACACCAATGAGGATACATTCTTTTCTTGAAAAATAGAATACCAAGGAAATGAAATGAAAATACAAACTTTCAAGTCTTTCTTTTGTTTCAAGGTTCTCAATAAGCCAATGTTTATTTTAGCTCGAGCCATATGGATAGAAACGAACAAGCAGTTACCCCATATTTTCAATTGCTTTCAAAAAATAGAAAATGCAGTAATCATGACAACCCATGTGAAGGTTTTCCCGAGACAGCACTCGAGTCAGAATGTGGATTATTGTGTTGAGCCAAGTTCTGAAAATACAGTTCTCTTCAGAAACCTCAAAACCCACATGTAGGTTTGTTTTCAAAATGCAGGAAATATGATAATCTACAATACCCACATGGGTTTCTCATGAAAACAGCAGTAGACTACAAAATATGAGGATTTTTGTGCTAGGTCAAGCTTGAGAGGAGAGGAAAATGCAATTTTCTTTAATAATTTCAAAGACCCACTTTCAGTTTAGCATCAAAATGCAGGAAAATCAATTACAAAGACAACCCACAAAAGAAATTGCAGGGAATTGCAATAAAGTGTAATTTCTGCAATGAATTGAGCAACAAAAGGAAGAAGGGACAATGTTATTCAAATTTCTATATTACCCGCAAACATAAATGCTTTCAAATGGATACAATAATAGGTTTTTTGTTCTGGGTTGAGCCCAAAAGTCAAGGAATGCTTCCTACGGTGCACATTTGGCATGACTTGTTATGGCCAAAATCCATGAGTAAAAGTGAACTAGTTTTCGAAGAACAAATGTGTAACAAAGGAAAATTACCAGTTTATATTTCTGATGGAGCATTCAAGCTGTGGCCAAAACTTCCAATTTAGCTTCCCAAAGCATGATTTTGAGCTTTTGAAGAATGGTCGATCCCTCATAGTGAGAATAGAGCACAACATTGATTACTATAGACACAGAAGGTTCAAAAAAGAACACATTAGGGAGTATGCATAGTCATGGCCTTAGGGCCTGAATATTTTAAAGTATGGAGCCAAAGAGGTTATGAAATCATTGAATAAAGCTTACCTCTGCATAGTAAAGGAAAGCAAAAGTGCAAGTCGAGCTTTCATGGAGTGAATTGTAGAGGTTGAGCTCGAGCTCGTTGTGGCCAAAGGAGAGCAAGTACGAAGAAAGGTCAGAGGAGAAAACACGACAGTCTGTGGCCTTAGGGCTTTTGGTATTCAGTAATAAGTGAAAGAACTTCAATACAGATAGCATGAATCTTACCCACTGGAGTTTCAGATATCTGGAGTACGTGGAACAGTTCCTCAAGGCATTTGAGTTTGAGCTTGACAGAGTCATGGCGGCGGCAAAGCCTCTTTCTTGCAAGTGGAGAAGTGAAAATGAGTGATCATTAATGTTCGATTATGTTTTGACCGAACCCTAATTCGAACATCATATTGTTCTAGAATATTCAATCAAAATACACGTGTTGAATTTCCAATTGAGGCTGAAAGTCACAGTGTTTTCCTTGTGATTTATTTAGTCTAAATCCAAATGTATATGATGGAGGTCAAATTCCTAAGTTGGTCTATGGGTTAGGACTTAGTGCTTTTTCCTTAAGCCTTGGTGAAATAGTATGCCTTAGGGATAATATTGTTGAATATCTTGTGACCTAAGATTAGATGCCATATGACCTAGGTGCTTTTGCTTAAAGGTCTATGATCTTTTTAGGGTTTTATTTTTGAGGATTGATTTTACAGAAATTAGTATGAAATCGAAATCAATGAAGGATGATTATGTAATATTTTATGACTTTGTGAGCAAAATCAGAACATGGTAATGGAGGAATAAGGAGTTTTTCTTTTTACAAAATATTTGTCAATCTTTAAATTGCAAAAATAGACAAATTGTGCAAATCTACATCTTGTAAAGCAGAATCATAAAAGCGATATTCTATAAATTGCTTTATGTTTTCTTGCTATTTTTAGCAGATCTTTACTGACTTTTCCTCTTGGTCGGATTTCAGTCTTATCTTGGAGAGATAAGGTGTTTTTTGTGCTTTTAAAGCAGATTCAGCCTATTTTTAGAGGCTCGACATGTTCATCATGAAAGCATTGTGCTTTTTCCTGCTTTTAAGCAGTTTTTGAGATAGCTTGAAGCCTTTTTTCCTAGAGCTTTTTCTGAGCTCGAATTAGGGTTTCTGGAGGGATTTTTTTTGATAGACTTAGTTTTTTTTATTCTCAAGAGAGCAGTTCAGATTAGAGTTTCTTTCCCTTACACATTTTTGGGGAGCTTGTAAACTTATGTGTGCTCAGATTCTGAGAAGTTCCACTCCATCATTCAATGAAATAGCATAGTTTTCCTTTCTCAGTTATTTTTCATGACTTGGAATAGTAATTTGATTTGTCATGTGATTCAAATCTGTTGGATCCTTTTCTTTTCTTACTATTGTCAAGTGATTTGCAGGAGTGCATGCTAGTTCAGGTTATGCCTTGTGTTAATTTAACCTTTGCATAAATCACTGATTGAACTACATGTGTTGTGAGATTGTGAGATTTTAATTTTAAAGAGTTGGTGAGAGTGAGTTATTATCAGGGTCTTCTTACAGTTGATCAATATTTTTAGAATTATAGAATTTCAATTTTTTTTAGATTTTAAATCCAGTTTATCCTTCTATCCTTTTTCCTGAAAAACCACTTAGAATAGAATTCATCATTCGGAGAACCAGCTCACTCTGGAGATTCCTTCTTCATTCAGATCACCCACATTTGAAGAAGGTTTCCATGTTTCAGTAGTTTGTTGAATGTTGTATTCAGCAAGGTGCAAAACTATTGATAACAAGTATATCAATCTAATTTTTTGCTGGAGAATTTACAGGTGCCCATCCTTGCATTTTTGAGTCATCAGTTGGGGCTTGTTCAAAATGTAAGATCCTTTATGGCTAGTTATGTTGCTCTGTAGTGGGAGAAATTAAGATCATTTATCTGATTGAGTTCATCTTTTGTAGCCCTGGTTAGTTTAGGGTTAGGGTTTTGAATTCATCTCTTGGTTTTGGTTGAACCATAAAGGAAAATATTGTATCATTATTATATATTCTTCCTCCGGCCTTTGGGATTTTTCTTTTTGTAGACCTACAACTCTTGCATTTTCTACCATTTTAAAGGTTGCTTCTAAGCTTTATGTCAATAAATTCAGCTATTATCACCATTATCTCTTGTATATTTGAGTAAAATTCATTTACCTTCATGTCTAAATAGGTGTTTTAGTTGTTTACTTTCATGTGTTATGCTATTCTAAAGTAGGAAGAAACAACACTAAATTCAGTACATCACCTTCTTTCCATTTTATGTTATCTTCTATCCCTTTTCCTCTATGAGTTGTTAGATTAGAAGTAGTGATAGGTTAGAAAAATACAATTGCACTTAATTTAGAAGAGGAATTTGGCCTTCTCCAGAGACTTGACCTCAATTTGCAAGGTTCCACACCTTGAGGTCATTTCCATTGTGTCTTCAGAACATTGAAATCTTGTTCAATAGGGTGTAATTTTATTAGACAATAGTTTCAAGCATGCCCGGTTGGACTAGCAGGAAGTTTCACTTTATTATTTTTGAGGAAATGGTGTTGCTCTCAACATTCCAACCTTGAAGAGGCTCTCAAAAAAGTACCTGATGACTCTGTTGTCAAGAGAGGACTCTACATACGAATTTGTGACTCTTTTTTTACTTAGAACTCCTGGTTCAAGATCAAACCTACAAGTCCATGCCAAGGATTCATACAAGATCATCTTCTATCTAGGTAATTTTTAGTATATTCATCTCTCCTTTTCCACTTCTAGAAGAAGAAATAGACAATCTTTGTCACCCATAAGAAGAAGTAGAAGTTCAAGTCCTTCCCCTAGAGCGTAACCTACACCACCCGTGGGTAGATTATTTCAGACTAAAACATCTACTTCCCATACAAATAGGAATTTATTTCATATGGCTTTACCTAGAAATCAGCCCTTTGTATCTTTTACTAGTGGTAGTCCCTTGAATTTGGCTCAAAAGAATGATGTACCAGTCAATTCCTTGAAAAGTATTCCCCATTTTATTGGTGAGACATTTATGACTCTAGAAGAACACATCATAGATGTAGCAAACATATACTTGTTGCATGATGTTACAAAGGAAAACATGGTTGTTAGATTACTTGCCACTTCATTGAAAGGAAAAGCACTACAATGGTATAGAGGTCTTCCACCTAACACAATTCATAACTGGGATGAGTTAGGAGAGAAGTTATGCAAGCATTTTGAAGACAAAAGTGACCATTTGTCCCTGGCAGAACAACTGACCACAATTAAAATAGCACCTCATGAATTCATGAGTGGTTTCAACTACATATTTTAGAGGACTTGGGATAGAATTCTTGCTTTGGTCAAACCTTCTCCTGAGCATGTTTTCCTATACTTCTTAAGAGCTCTTAACAATGATATAGCTATTATGATTCAATCTATGGGAGGTAACACCTTACCAGGTGCATATGATATTGCCATAAGGGAAAACAATTGTTTGATTCAAGTTGGGAAGATAGCTCCTAGGCCACCAAT
The DNA here is from genome assembly GCA_007258455.2 of Sequoia sempervirens. Classification (NCBI taxonomy): domain Eukaryota; kingdom Viridiplantae; phylum Streptophyta; class Pinopsida; order Cupressales; family Cupressaceae; genus Sequoia; species Sequoia sempervirens. Next base: position 8,443 of record VDFB02058045.1, read on the forward strand.
GCCTCTATTTCTAGAGCTTCCTTTATAGCCAATGGTGGCCCCTATTCTAGTGACTTCTACTCTAGTGGCTTCTACAAGTCAAGCTTCTACCTCTACAACACTTCCAGAATATTTTCAAACCTTGCTCTGAAGTATAAATAATAAGCTAGTTTCAATAAAGAGGCAACAAGCTCAAAACAATAGGCCTTATCAGCCTCAAAATCAAGGTTATCAACAAAATAGGCCACCTTATCAAGGACAAAATCAATGGAATCATACTAAGCCTATGAATAATATACATACACCTACTACCAGCATCCTAAGGCTATGGTCCCATTGCAAAATAATATAGCACAAGAGCAAGAGTGGTGTTACCCTTGTGAACAATCTCATAATCAAAATGCTTGCCAAAATGGAGAGTTTGTCCAAACTCTAGTAGCTCAAAATGAGACCTCTACCTTAGAGCAGCAGATTGGCACAAGCCAAACAACTTCTAGCAATTAAATTCATACATGTGAGGACTCGTCATTTTTCATTTGGGGTCAAGAGGATTTTTGTGGTGTAAATCAAGCAGATACTGATGCAATAGCCCAGAATGGAAAGATCAAAGAAAAGAGCAATAGAGGGTGGCATATCTTCCAATGTTGGGAAGGAATTAGTCTCTCAACAACCACAACCAAGTGAAAATGTTGGGCCAACAGGTAGAATATTAGAGGATCCACAATCAAATCAATCTGTTAATAGGCCTAAACAAGTGGTGGAATAGTTTAAGATCACACAAGTAATCAGAGTAGACCCTGCTCCAAAGGTTCCTTCTAAATCCAACCAACCTCCGTTTAACATAGTGGAGAAAATGAAGAAATCCAATCTAAATGTCACTATGTGGGAAGCTTTATCTATTCCATAACAAAGGGATTTACTACAATAGTCTTTAAAGGAACATAAACAAATGGGTGATGTGCAAGATAAGGAGCAGACTACTCCATCAATCAACCTGATGCAGCCCAAAGAAGGGAATTGAAACAAAATCAGTAAGCCACCTCCCTTCTATCTTTCTTTAATTATCAGAAATCATATAGTGCATAATTGTATGATAGGTTCTAGGGCAAGTAGTCCAGTCATGCCTAAGGAGATTGCTGACATGCTTGGTATCAAGTATGAACCGATGGCTATTAAAGTTTTACAATTGGATGGCACCATTTTCAATACCATGGGGATAATTAAAAATTTAAAGTTGTCCTTGCATGCATGTCCTAGCTTTGATGTGTTGCAAGACATTTCAGTCATAGACCTCCCTACTCACTTTTCCATATGCTTATCTAGGGATTTCACTGCTAAGATAGGTGGGTACTTATCTGCTAATTGGTCTCACATGCTATTTAGAACTAGATATGGCACTAAGGCAACCATCAAATCTGAACTCATAGCAAAAGATCATCTAGATCCCTACACTCCTAATCCAATAAACATGAACCGTACACTACGCAATCAAAAGGAGGAGTGCTATGTTCATGAGCTTGCAAATCCAATAGAGGAGGTACCCAATTATTTTTTGGATGAATGGAGTAATGCTTTACAATTTGACCCACTTACCGAAGCTGAAATAAAGGAGACTATTCTTGGCACCTATTGCATTCATGAGGAAAATGCTACTATCCCAAATCTCATAAAAACTCAAGAAGATCTAGGGGGATTATGGCAGATTTTTTTTTATGGTGCTGATGCTAGTATCTCTGAGCAAGGAGAAATATTAATTTTATTTCAGGCTTCAATTTAGTTGCACTAACAATGTGGCTAAGTATGAAGCACTCATCCAAGGTCTCCAGCTTGCACAAAAAAGGAACATCAAATTGTTACAAGTTTTTAGCGACAGTGAATTGGTTGTCCATCAAGGTATAACTCAAATCTCAACCAAGAACAACCTACTCAAATCCTATGAGCATAAGGATTGGGATTTGATAGAGGGTTTTGAGGGTTTTAACATCCAAACAACTCCAAGAAATTAGAATAAACATGTTGATAGACTTGCAATAGTTGGTGCTCAATTTGACATACCAACACATATTGCAAGAAAAAAGGTGCAACATATCAGACTTGTGGTGAGACTTGTTGTTTCGAATAATCAAGATCATTGGAAAAATTTTGACACCGACCAACAAATAGTGAACTTTCTACAAGATGAGGCAAAATTTTCTAAAAGAAATTAGTCCAAGCTGCAAAATCAGTACGGTGATTAGATTGTGCAGCTGAGTAGCAATAAGCTACCAAATGGTCTTATCACCCTTGAAGGTATTTTCAACCCTGATGATTAGTTAAAGCAGAAAAGGATGAACTTAGCTGCAAAGACAGGTGACTTCAAGCCAATTGAAATTTCAAAGGGCAAGTCTCTAAACTTGGGAAAGGTATGTTCTACAACTGAACATGTTGTTTTCATAGAGCTTTGCAATAGATACAATGATGTAGTTTCCTAGACTTCTGAAGACTTAAAGGGTTTTGACCCAGGCCTTTCCCAACATACTATTGAATTATAACTTGATGCCAAACCTATAAGGAAAAAAAAGGGCCTATAAATCCTAAGATTGAGCCTTTGATGAGAAAAGAGTTGGCCAAATTGATTGAGGCTAGAATAATTTTTCCCATCAAGCATTCTTCCTAGGTTGCAAATCTTGTTCTTGTTAGAAAAAAGAATGGGGAAATAAGACTTTGTGTAGATTTTAGGGATCTAAATAGAGCCTCCCTAAAGGATCATTATCCCCTTCCCTCCATGGAGCAAATTTTACAAATATTTAGTGGGTCAGAAATTTTTTCTTTCTTGGATGGTTATTCAGGCTACAACCAAATTCTGGTCCAAGAATCTGATCAACATAAGATAACATTTACTACAAAGTGGGGCACCTATGCTTATTGTAAAATGCCTTTTGGTCTAACTAATGCAGGTGCCACTTTTTAGAGAGCCATGGATATGGTGTTTCAAGGTGTGTTTAGACAGTTTGTTTTGGTCTACTTGGATGATATCACAATGTTTTCAAAGCATGTAAAAGACCATTTTAGTCACCTTGAGCAAGTATTTTAGAAATGTAGGGAGTATGGTATTTCCCTAAATCCAAATAAATGTGCCTTTTCCACTGATCAGGGCAGGCTTCTTGGGAACATTGTTTCAATGGATGGCTTGGTCATTGATCCCACAAGATTAAAATATATCTTGGCCATCCCACTTCCTAGTCACAAGAAAGGATTACAAAGTTTCTTAGGCACAATTAATTTTGTGAGGAGGTTCATTCCAAACCTTGTTGCTTTGGTAAAGCCTCTTACTTCTATGCTTAAGAAAATTTGGTCTTCAAATGGACCAAAGAAGGTAGAGATAGTTTTGAGGATATCAAACAAGAAATTTCTCAAGCTCCTACACTTTTCAATCCTAACTATGACAAGGATTTTATTCTTTATACTGTTGGAGGTGAAGCAAGTATATCAATTGTTCTAACCCAGCTAAATAAAGATAATTTGGAGTAGCCCATTTCTTTCTTTAGTGAAGGGATTAAGGATTATGCGTTCAAGTACAACTACGTTGCAAAGAAAGCTTTTGTTGTTGTTAGAGCATTGAAAAAAATTAGACACATTTTGTCTACTAATAAGATATAGTTAATGGTGCCCTATGCTAGCATTAAAGAGTTCTTGTTGAGCAAAGATATCAATGAAAAAAGGGTTGGATGGATCACCAAGGTGATGGAGTATGATGTTGATATCAAAATCACCAAGCTAGTAAGAGGCAAGGGGCTATGTGAACAGCTTGTCTCAACATTTGATACTCCTATAGAGGTTTCCCTTGTGCTACAAGAACAACAAGCACCAAATACAAACATACAAGGCAACAGGGTGCATGATATGACTACCCTTTTATAGGAAGGTATATATCCTTTGGGTCTAAATAGGACCAAAAGAAGACATTTCATATTACGGTCCATTCCCTATGTCATAGTGGATGGCATACTATTCAGAAAGGATTTCAATGGAGTCCTATTAAGATGCATAGAGGCAGAACAAGTCAGCAAATTGTTAAATGAATTCCATGATTGCTCTTCAGAGGGCCATCTTTTTGCAAGGACTATTGCTGCAAAGATTATGAGGGCTGGTTATTATTGACCAACCTTGTTTCATGAAACTCACAAGTGGCTGAGAAATTGCAAAAAGTGTGCTTTCCTTTCTGGAAAGAAAAGGTTGGCTGCCCTCCCTCTTCACCCCATTCAAGTTGATCAACCATTTACATAGTGGGGTTTGGATTTTATTGGTATGATAAATCCACCATCAAGTGTTGGTCATAAGTGGATTTTAACAACCACATATTACTTTATAAGGTGGACAGAGGTAGTTGCTTTGAAGGATGCCACTGATGGTTCAGTTTTAGAATTCCTTGATGGAATTGTTACAAGATTTGACACTCCTTCCACCATCATTTCAAATAATGCCAAGGCTTTCAATAGTGCTCAGATCCTTGATTGGGCAATGAGGCATGGCATTTACTTGAAGACCTCGTCTAATTACTATCCTCAGGGTAATGGCTTGGTTGATTCTTCAAATAAAATTTTGATCAAAATTATCAAGAGGACCATTGAAGACAACCAAAGGGTCTGGCATAGCAAGTTAAAGATATCCCTTTGGGCTAATAGAATTACTCCTAAAAGAGCAATTAGTAATTCTCCCTTCATGATATTTTATGGAAGGGAAGCAAGGTTGCCATTATCATTAGAGTTTCCTTCTCTTGAGTTGGAATATTAGCTGGAGTTAGAAGAAAATGATGCTATGACAGTGAGATTGGCTGAGCTCTTGGAATTGGAGGAGACAAGGAACACATCTATGCAAGTCACAGAAACACATCAAACACATGTCAAAAGAAATTTTGACAAAAATGTAGTTCATAGAGTGTTCCAAGAGGGAGATCTAGTGTTGAAGTGGGATGCAAACAAAGCTAAAGATGGAAGACACTCCAAGTTTGATGCCATTTGGAGTGGTCCATATGTCATCACCAGATGCAAGGAGGCCAATGCATTCCATCTTTCTAGGTTGGATGGTGAGATTCTCCTGATCTCTATAAATGAGATTCATCTCAAACCTTATTTCTGATCAGTTTTGAGTCGTCATGTACATATTGTAAATTTTTTTTTCCATAAGTGCTTTTGCAAACCCTACATTCTCCTTAAGGGAATGTATGTTCTTAGTTTCCATGCTTTCTTCCAAGTGCAGGCTTGCACATTTTTTTGTTTTTTTCCCTTGAGAGGCCTAGTTTTGTTGACCCCTTTCATGACTCTGTGCCCAATGGACTGGTAAGGCCTTTGGATTCCATGATTAGCAAGCAATCATCCCATAGAAATCACCAAAATGTTGACATATTTTATGCCACCCTTGGATGCACATCATTTATATCCAATTAGAGAGATCATGTGTATGCATCTTGTTGAAATTCATGATTATTTTTGATGAATCTGGGTCTTTGGAGTTTTGAACTCCTCAATTGTGTCTGATTAGGGTTTTGAATTGCATGTAGGGCTTAAACCCTCTCAAAATCTTAATCATTTCATGCCTTACATTTTTGTTCTTTTTTCACATTGACCTGTTGTGCCTGGTTCCCCATCGATTAAGTTATAACTTATGTCTTTGGTGGTCATTCTTTTACTGACCCCTCACCTAGTTTCACCACTTGTACCTATGCACCTTCTTAAAATTTGACTAAGTCTAAGGTTTGTCGGTCTTTTGGTTAGTTTTCAAACCTTTTTGGCCACCGACAATTTCAAAACCTTTTGGTTTTACCAACCATGTATGCATCATTTGGTGTTGTTTGGTCCTTTGTCAATATCTTGATGTGTTTGTGAACTCTTTTTGGCACCCTACATGGTTTCAAAAACTTTCATTTTTCTGATCCGGTCATACTTTTTCCTTTACCTTGTTATAAAGTAAATCATCCTATTACCTAGGTGTAGCCCCATTTTAAAACAAATTTTAAGTTATGTGTTGATTACCGATGCTTAAGTATTTGTAACGCCCATCACTGAAACCATAACGTTCATCAATTTCATTTTCGCAACGAGCGATGAACTCTTTTCTTTTGCATCGTGTATCACTGCAATCTTTTGGCCTTTATTTTTCACTTTTGCGATGCACAACAACTAATGGCATAGATTTGAAGGAAAAGATCCAATGGTCATCGTTGAGGGTCTTCACATCGCCAAAGTACAAGTGGAGTTTTGAAACATTACGGCCATACGTGATGGCCGATGGGAGAATATTCTTGCGAATATTCTCACCATCAAAGGGTCTCTTCACATTGCTCTTTTCATTTTTTCAATGAAAGCCTTTCCATGATAGGAAATGAAGGGATAAGATTAATCAAAGAAGATCCATTGACTAAGGTTACATCACTCCCTTGCTTCACATCGTTGTTGTGAAGCAAGGTGATCAAGTGGTTTCTGCGATATGCGATAACGGTGATATGGTGGGTCCATGTTCGACACTCGACAGAGCGATTGTGTGACACATGTCCTAGGCAACAGGTGGCGTATTTTCATTGCATCGCATGCATCTAGTGTATCGTGAATTGTTGCATTATGCTCTTGAGGAGATTAGCAATGTATTAAGGTTACGCGATATCCGTTGATCTTGTTTCTCCTACAATCAACGACCGCATTTTAAATTTCTTTTGGAGATCTAGTCTAAGTTGTCCATCTCTAATCCAATGGCCAATATTCAAACTTCAACGGTCAATTTATCTTGGAAGGAGTTATGGCTCAACGACATTTCCCAGCTACCAGATTGGATCAAATCGACTGTGGCCCAATTGTTTTACTCCTTTTCAATGATGTATTGCTTGCAAGATGTCACCATTACTGCTTGATATGTCGTAGATGCCATATTCTCTTATTAGGGTATGTCAATTTGATATTTTTCTACAGAATTCGTGAGCACCCATCCTTGCATTTGTGAGTCATCAATTGGGGCTTGTTCAAAATTTCAAAGCTTTTATGGCTAGTTATGTTGCTCTATAGTGGGAAAAATTCAGATCATTTATCTGATCGAGTTCTTCTATAAACCTAGTTAGTTTAGGGTTAGGGTTTTGAATTCAACTCTTGGTTATGCTTGAACCATAAAGGAAAATATTGTATCATTATTATATATTCTTCCTTCGACCTCTCTAGGATTTTCCTTTTTGTAGATCTGCAACTCTTGCATTTTCTGCCATTGTAAAGGTTGCTTCTAAGCTTTATGTCAATAAATTCAGCTATTATCACCATTGTCTCTTGTATGTTTGAGTAAAATTAATTTACCTTCATATTTGAATAGTTGTTTTAGTTGTTTATTTTGATGTATTATGTTGTTCTGAAGCAGGAAGAAACAACTCTAAATTTGGTGCATCACCTTCTTTCCATTTTATGTTTCTTCTATCCCTTTTCCTCTATGAGTTGTTTGATTAGAAGTAGTGATAGGTTTCCATTGTGTTGGGTTAGACCAACGTAATTGCACTTAATTTAGAAGAGGAATTCAGCCTTCTCCAGAGACTTGACCTCAATTTGAAACTTCCCACACCTTGAGGTCATTTCCATTGTGTCTTTAGAACACTGAACTCTTGTTTAGTAGGGTGCAGTTTTACAAGACAATAGAACAAACTTTTGTGTTTTTGGTTGATGCAAGATTTCCCTTACACCTTGGATGCTCCTACATCACAAATCGTCAGACGTGAGGTATTCTACACTAGATAGGATGGGATGGATCATGCGGAGGCCCATAAGAATTTTATTCTAGGAACAATATTGGGAAGAAGTGGAAAATAGGAAGTACCGTGAAGAATTTAAGAAGCTCCACGCTGAAGTAAATGTATTAAAAAGGAAGATTAAAGAGGAAGTGGGAGTGTGGGATGAGAGACATGGGAAGAAGAATGTTATCTTGGAAGAGGACAAAAAAATGAAGAGCATAAAGAAAGAGTGTTACAGTCCTTTGGTAGGGGTTGAATGTAAGGATGAACATTTGGGGGTAGGCCAGGCAAATGAAGAAGACAATGAGGCACAAGTTGCAGTGATAACATGTGGATGGAGTGTATTGTGTGAGGTGGATGAAGAAGGTTTGCAATCAAAAATTGTGAAAATGGATGGTCCTAGATTTGACAAGCGGATTAGTGAAGTTGAAGATGATTTCTTGTTGAAAGAAGAGATGGAAAGAATCATCAAGTTTTTGGAAGGAAAAATGATGAACAAACACGAAGAGAAGTTTATAAAACTTGTCGTTGGAGGTGAGAAGATGGATGTTGCAGTGAATAATGAGGAAAAAGATGTTAGGACAATGAACAAGAATGAGGTAAATTTTAATTTTGAAATTAGTTGTGATGATTCTATACCTTCTTTGCTAAAAGTAGAAGAGGATTTCGAGCAAGAAGAGAGTATGCAGATGGAAATTTTTAATTTCCATGGAGTAGCAATTGCAGATTTATATAAGGATACAATAGATTTTTATTATTGTTTGGATAATACATATTTGGATGTAGAATTTGTAGAGGATGTTGTAGGTGAAACTTGGTGGAGGTGGTTGATTTGTGGTGGGTTGAATCCCACAAGAGCTGAGAACAGAATCTATGGTATTAGGAGGACGGTACATGGTGGATACAAGTCCACGAGAAGAGAGAAGAATGGAGTGCAAAGTAGTCAGAGAAGGAGGTTGCTTGTTCCAGCTAAGTGTTGGAAGAGGGGAAAGAAGAATCAATTGAAAGTACCAAATTTAGTGATCGAGTTTGTTAATGATTGCTTGCAATTCAAAAGAGTGGTACTACAACTCAACTCCATTTTTTGAATCCATATTCACAAAACTTTTCCTACCTTAGGTGTTTGATGCAAGAGCATCTAGGGGTACTAGCAATCTTGCATCACCAAAAATATTGCTATTTTTTTTTTTCAATAAAGGCTAAGGTGTGTGGAAAATAAATATTTTAATTTGCAATAATGTGATTTTCCCTTCTGATGATATGTAAATGCAATTTTTGGAGGAAATATGATGAGGTAATTGTTTCCAAGATAGTTAGATGGTGAAATATTCCTTTTGGACGTCCATTTCTTGGTGGGGACCACTTGGGGTGCATTCCTTTCATGTCATTGCATGTTTGTGCCACAAGCTTTGCATGTTACTACATGTTTGTATTTGGAGCCATTGGGGCCGTCAGAGATCAATGAAGATGCAAGAATCGACCAAATTTGATTGGCCATGTTTTAGGTTCCCATGTGAAGGCCATGTGAGCATTGATTAATTTTATTATTTTTATGATTATTTCTCCAAATGGGGTGTGGGTTTTCCAAGGAGGTGTTTTTCTTGTGGTTTTGGAAAACCATAGTGGTTTTTCTCATTCACAAATCTATATATGCATGCCTTGTTATTTGGGAAGATGTATTTGGGAGTTTTTGTAGGTGAGATGGGGTGATGTTGCTGGATTGAAGAGAGTATTTGAAGACTCCATTTTTGCAGATTTATATTTTCATAGAGGTCCGCATTTTTGGGAGCTAGTGAGATCTACATTTTGGAAAATAGTGAGTTAGTGAAGTCCATGTGAAGGGAGCTTGGGAGCTTCAACTAAAAGAAGGTTGAAAGAGACCATGAAGACATTTTTGTTCTAGGTTTTAAGGTGTCCTACAATAGCAAGAAGATTGGTGATTTTGTGGTTTGATTATAGCAGTGATTTCTAATGAAGATTGCAGGGTGAAGATGTTAGAGGCTTGTGATAGAAGTCAAATTGAAGGAGATAATTTTTGTATTGATCTTTTTTTTTTTGTATTAGTCATATTTTAGAATTGTAATAATTTTCATCAGCCCATATGGCTGCACAACCATTAATTTCAGTTATTCTATGCAACTCTTAAATTTCTAGGAGATTTTTAATGAACAAAGAAACCTTCTTGTAGATTTTTTGTGTTGTTTCAAACCATTTTTAAGTTGCATTCTCAGATTGTTGTGATTATGTGAATGAGGGTTGGTTTCTTACTTCATCACCAAGGCAGAAGGTGGTTGGGACTCGCTAATAGGAGTTGGTGGTTTGGACTCACAAATATTTTCTAGTATGTTACATGACATGATTCTTCAAAGAATACAAGAAAATTTCAAAGATTTCCAACCAAAAGAACCTTACACCAAGATCTTATTAAATCTTGGGAAATTTCATTAGTGGATCTATCATTTCAATAAATCACTTGGGGATTCCATTTCAATCTTCTACTTAAGTAAAACTAGTGGATTATGAGAAGGATATCAATGAAATATACCATAAAAACAAAGAAAGTGAATGTACTATTAAATTCATATAAATATGCCTAGTAAGGACAAGACCAAGAGAAACTTCTAGAATTCTAGCACCTAGAGCTCATTATTTACATCGTGTAGGACACTTTCCTTTGTTATCTTCCATGGTAGCCCTTCACTTCTTAAAATTTAATGAAAATCCAAAAATTTGTACCATTTTCGACTTGGGGATCAAGTAGTTTGGATTTATAATAGTGAATGATCTAACTATATCATCTTGGAAGGATCTAATATATTTTACATGAGAAGGTTTTACTAGTACCATTGATCATATACAAAATGTAGCTAATATATGTGCAATATATTACATGAAAGCTTGTGATGTCACCTTAAGGTTATTTGTTGCTACACCCCTAATCCTATAGTGTGCATAGGGTTATGAGTAGTCAATTATTGTTACATCCCCCCATAATTTGTATGGGTAGTGGTAAAACCATTGTTTGTGTTGTACATTAGACAACTTGTTTATGGTGCTTCATTCACTTAATACAAAACTCTAGTGTTGTACAAGAGGATTTGTTTGAGTGATTCCCTTCTATAGTTTTCAAGAACCAAGATATACACTTGGTATTTAGACTTAAGTTTATTTTCTCAAGTTGAGTAAGATTTCCATTCTACTATATCCCATTTTGAGAGAATACTAATCCTATTTGTTGTGAAAATTTTCACCACCATTTTTTTGTGTGATGAAATTTCTAGAAGAAAATTATTTTAACTTCTATCTTTATCACTTCTATTAGTGAATTTTGGATGATCCAAGATGATGGTGTCCATGAGTAGTTTTTTAAAGTGTGCTAGGTAAACTATGCGAGCTAAGAACTGAAAAACCTAGGTTGATTGCACATATGAATAACCCAAAAGAGTCTCTTAAAACATGCATTGAATGACTTGACTTTTTGTCAAGATAAAAATATGAGCCGCTTGTTATCCATAATATTGACATAAAAAATTGTACCTATGGTAGGAAAAAATATTAAAAATGAAGTTATATGATGATATTGTTCAATGCATAGTCATCACAAACTAAAATGAATTTATTGATGGTGGTTTTAGCACAACCAACTCTAAGTAGAACAATAGATCACTCTAGTACTCTTGAAAAGCAGAGAATTCAAATCTAAAGTTCTTTTCCAATCAAGTCTTGACTATGTTGGATAGCTAAGTGGCCTAAGTGATTTGTCAACAAGGGGGAATTTGTTGGTAAATCAATTTTAAACATGTAGATAACCAATTAAACTACTCATATATATTCAAAAAATGAACAATTTAGTGTTTTAGAATAGAGATTTGGAAAATATTTATTTATTTTATCTAAAGAACTAATATAGATCTCATTTAACAAAAACCAAAATCTATCCTAAAATAATCTACAAAAGAAAGATCAAAATATAATCAAAGTTAAGAAGATAAAACTAAAACAAATTTTTGACCAATGATAAATTTAACTAAATTTCTCAAATTTGAATGGTTAGATGAGATCTCTAAACCAATAATATAATAATTAATATCTCATACAACCATTTATAACATTGATGCAAGTATCTAAGGAAGTCACTGCATAAGGTATTTCAAATTGCATGGAATCAAACCACCATATTTATGTTGGGAATAGGATGCCATTTAATTGCAATCCTAAACATATTTCATGTATCTCCTAAGTCCCTGGAAAGTGTTCCCCAACACTAGGATTAGAAAGAGATTAAATTTGAATGAAATGAACATGTAAATTGAAATTTATGATTATTCCTAAATGATAGGAACATGTGGGGATTTCCAAGAAGAGCTACAAAATAGGAGCACATGGGGTGCCCACATGGAAGGTGGAACCCACCTTGTTTCAGTTAACTATTTGGAGGATTGATAACACTTTAGTAATGCATGTTTTGTTCCTACAAATTAGGGATTGATATTTACATGAGTGGAGAGTGGCACTATCAGTTCAGTTCAATTCAATTTAGTTTAGCTCAATTTAGTTCAGTTCAGTTCAATTTAAGTTCAATTCAGTTCAGTTATGGTTCAATTATCTTCAATTGCATGTAGTTATTTTGAGTTGAATGCGTTGACCTTAGTTGACTTGAGTTGCATGACTAATGACTTCAGTTGCATGACAGATAACAAGTGGATCATACATTCAGTTAAGTGGGGATGATCAATGATGCATAATGTTTGCATGAATTGGTGGAGAGATATGTTTCAGTTAACTAAGATTGACTTGGGACCACCTTGGGTGCCCAAGTTGGCATCTTTCAGTTAACACCTTTTGCATGAGAAGATATTTACAAGGCTCAATCAAGTGGGTACATTCTTGAGCACCAAATTTGAGGTGATGTTTGCAAGATATTTTCTTGACCAAAGTTCAATTAAGTGTTCAGTTTGGGGCGCCTAAATTGAGGAAGACTTTGGTTTGATAATAGATTACATTATGGAACTCTACTTGCCAATCTAGGTGTAGATTTTTGTGAGGAGCTTTATGCTCTTGTAATTGACAACTCTTATGAGTTTACATGCTCATTAATTGTCTATTAATTGCAGCAAGTGCATCAGAGTTGGTTGCAGGTTAGCAGGTTGAGCTTGTGCATGTGTGAGGGTTTGAAGCATGGCATGGGATGTGTGGATTCATACTTGGTCACATGGAATGCATGGATAGCTTGTAATTGCAGCAGGTGTATGAGAGTTCCAATGAGAGTTTATTGCAGGTTGCGAAGAAGGATTGTTGAAGGCAAGGAAACATATCAATCAAGGATTGATACAGTATTATTGTAATCTTGTTCTAAGGTTAAATAATACACGCACTATTGATTATGGTGGATTTTTTTCTCGAAAGGGTTTCTCCACATATATGTTGTGTCACTTCTATCTTCTGTCTCTTTCTACAATTGGTAAAATTGATCTAAATAGATTAATCATACGCAAAGAATTGTGACAAAGAACACTTAATTAAATCTACAGTCTCATAGGTTTACAAGTTTTAAAGCTACAATATTACCTTCATTTTCAATAATTTCATGCACATATTTGTGACATTTTTTTATGAAAGCATAATTAAAACACATATCTTACCAAGTTATTCACTTTTAAAGAAATAAAATGCAACATATCATTACCATGATCAAAACATTGATGAAAACATAGTAGGCATGATCCTTTGATTAATTATCAAAATTCATAAAATTACAATATTCAATAGCAAATCCATGTTGTAACTATATAAGTTCACTACAAAATCCAATGTATAACCCCTAAAAAATGTCCACAAGTAGTAATAAATAACAAACTTGGTTTCCCAAAATTTAAGGATCTGAAGAAGTTCAACTAGAACCCTAATTTTGTTGACTAGATATAAACTAAGTTAACTATTAGTTACAAGCTAAGCTAGCACTCTAACACCACTTTTACAAGTTATCAAACCTCTTAAGTTCATTTATTACATTTATTTGAAAAAAATAAAAAATAAATAAATAAAAGAATAGTTGATTGCTTAAGTTGTCACAATGATGTGGAACTGCTCCAAGAAGGAAGTGATCACTTCAGTTAAATCATTTCCATTGGGTCCCTTGTGACACTAAAGATTTATTCTCGAAGAAAAAGTAGATTGGTTGATCTTGTCTTGCAATTCTCCAAACTTTTTTAAATCTTCCTATAACATCCAAATGGAAACCTTAGCCTTTGTTATTCTATCCATAGATTATTCAAAAAATTGTTGATGGAGAGAATATGTAAACTCTTTAATTATCCTAGCCATTGGTCGTACCAATGAAGGGTTTTCCCAAAAAGTGCAAGGAAGATATTTGACGAACTTCTCTACTTTGGCCATTACCTTTTCCATTGAGTCTATACTCTTATTTAATTTGGCTTTACATTCCTTAAGTTTCTTCACTTTGAGTTTACTAGCTTTCTGTAATGTCCCCATTTTAGCCATATGCTCTTTTGTGACTGCTAGCCTATTCCGGAGGCTTGTAGGCTCGTTGAGGTGAAATTAAGGTTTCCTTTGTTTGGAGGTTTTTTGGCATTTCTTTGAATTTACTATTTTTAGTAAGTTCTAATTTTGGCAGTGATCCAGTCAACAACTTTCCAATGAGTTTCCTTTTTTGTTAGAGTAGTTGAGTGATTCTGGTTTTGGCTTTAAAAGAGCAATATTTAGAGAAATTAATTATTTCAAGGCATTAATGTTATGTTTTTAAATTGACCCCTTGGCCTAATGTAATGACTTGAAGTTGTGTTAAAAGGTGGTTATTAAGGGTGGACGCCTCATGGAGAAAATATTTAATATTTGATAATGTCTTTAAATGCCTCGAAGTTTGGATGCCTAAAGTGATGGAATTAAGTGTTTTAAAATTTAAAATATTTCAAAAGGGAGAATAGGTGTCCCTTTCTTGGAGGGAGTTTGGAATTCGAAAGGTCATCTCCAATTCTATAAAAGAGAGACTTTGCTTCAACATTTGATCATCCATTATTTAACATATCGAATTGTTGTTGAAATGGCTACATGCATTTGGCTTCAAGGAATGCATACCTCCTAGCAATTTATCCAATTTTGTGTTTGAAAGATAGCACCTAGTTGGAATTGAGGCTGTTTCTCATTCAGAAGAGCAGATTGAGCATCTCAGTTGAAGTTTTGGTTGAGTTCTTCAATTTTCAGTCGTTGGTTTTTGTTGTGATGAAAGTGAAATCATTCATAAATCATTGTGAGTTTTTCAATTCATTTTGGGTATTGGTTCTTTTTGTTCCCTTGGCATACACACTTCACTATGTGAATTTGCATATTTTTTCATTAAGTATCTGATTTTTGGAGAAGGTTCGACCCTCTTCAGGAGTCGTACCATGTACTTGCAGCCTCAGGACTCGTGTTGGGCTTTGGGGAGTAATTTTACATCTATTTTTTAGTATTTTCTTGGTCGCCTAGCTTTGGAAATGTTTTGTTTGCAATTTCATTGGAATTTGTGAAGTTGGGTAGGAGAAATAAGCAAATTTTGGTCGTTGTAAAGTTGATGGTTTAAATTTAGTTTGCTTGGAAATGTGTGTCAGGTAGATTTTAGTATTGTTTGTCTTGCTAATGCTCTTTCATGGTCGCCTAGCCTAAGAAAAGGTTTACTTTAGTTTTGTTTGGAAGGGTGATGCGTAGATGAAGATATGGGATTTTTTGTAGAATCTTGGCTTGCTGGTCTGAAACTAATTCACTGGTTTTTTTACCAGACTTGTGTATTGTTGCCTTATGCTCTAATTCCTTTGTGTTCCAATTCATAATTGTAATAGGAATTAGTGTGAACTCATTGTATTGAGATAGGAGGATTTCATTGACACAATCATTGTGATAATATTATTGTAAGGTTGGAAATAGTAGTACTATTTTAGTCATTCATACTTATGCATTTACTTTGAGATTTAATGCACACATTGTAACCCCTGGATGGTTTACTGCCAGTGTGGAGAAATAATCAATTGTATCTTTCATATTTCACCCACTGAACAAGTGGAGAATCCCCACTGCTTGAGTGGATGCCTACTGAAAAGCGGATGAATTGTACTTCATTGTAATATTTTCCCCCCCACTGAATAAGTGGTGGCGATGAATTGCTCGTAATTAGGTGTTATCCCGCAGTTCCTAGCGATTAACTTTCGTTCCGCGGATAACCC
Source organism: Sequoia sempervirens (assembly GCA_007258455.2). Taxonomy (NCBI): domain Eukaryota; kingdom Viridiplantae; phylum Streptophyta; class Pinopsida; order Cupressales; family Cupressaceae; genus Sequoia; species Sequoia sempervirens. Next base: position 24,376 of record VDFB02058045.1, read on the forward strand.
CCTGAGAGCAATGCATTTTCTTAGGATTGCATTATGAAGTTCAAATGCATAACGGAGTGATTTTCAAGCCACCTCGAAATATGTTCCCAAGTCTCAAATAGTCAATTCAAGCGTTCCCCCTTGTTCGCCTCGCAAAGACCTTCGAAACGAGATCTTTCGCGACGTTTCACTGTTCATACTTAGCAAATTACAAAAAATGCAGTGGCACTGAAAAAGTGTGCCCCTGCCTTGAAGCAAAATTGACTAAGTCTAAATGCAAGAAGCTAAAATTTAAGCGCCCTGCATGCGGTGAAATTAAAATATATGAGGTGCTGAATTTTAAGCGCCATTACATTTTTCTTCAACACTTAAACTTTTTTATGCTTCTGGCACGTTTCTTCATGTTTTCGCGTTTTTCGTCAATCGTGCCACTTTTCGTGCCTAAATTTATTGCACGACTTGAGTTAGGTTTTTGATTTTCATTTTCACTTAAGTGAATGAGTTCGCCATTTTAGTTGTTCACATTTTATTTTCCTCTTCTCTCCTCTTGCTGTGCGGATTTCTTTCAAATTGCAAGTTCGCATTTTGGAGATTTCGCCGTTTCTTCAACATTCTTCGCGTTTTGCTCTGGTAAGTTTTTCGTTTGGCTTTGTCTTCACTCTTTTCATTTGTATGTGTTCATTGTTAAACATACACGTTTTTGTTTCTTACGCTTTGTGCTTTCCATTCGCGTTTTTTCCTTTCGCTTTTTGTTCTCACCCTTCTGTGTTTTTCATCCCCTTCATTCGCGTTTTTCTTTTTCAACGCACACTCTTTCTCCATTCGCGTTTTCCATTCATTGTTTGTCTTCATCGTGACGAGCTTTTCTAAACCTACGCGTTTCTTTCCTTTTCTCCTCTATGATCGATGTTCTTTGGAACTTGTATCTACCCAATGTATTCGTTTTGAAATCTTTTTGTTTCCCTCTCTATGCGTTTTTGTAAACATTGAAAGGATCTATCATTGTGAAAGAGAATTCTATTAACCTTTGAATGCGTATGTAATGGGATGGAAACAAGTTCAAGCTCTCATGATTCGAACAAATTGCCTTCTCCAAGCATAGCGCTCTTGCCTTTCTCTCCTGCATATGCATTTTGAAATTGTCCAAAACAAAGCAAGAGCGCTGAATTTTGGCGCTAGGACATTTTCAGAAGACCAAAATTTGCCCAACACTGAAAGTGTAAGGGCGCTAAAATTTAGCGCCCTTACACCAAAAGCAATTTTTCCCAAAATGTAAGGGCGCTGAATTTTAGCGCCCTTACACTTTTTTCAGGCTTTCCTCAATTCTTCCCAAATGAACTTCATTTTTGACCAGTGCATTCCTGAGCCTCATTTTTTCAGAATTCATGCATCGTTTTGCGTGCCCCGCCATCCGCTCCATCCTTTTCCCCCCTCATGCTCATTTCACGCTTTCCCATGTTTCCTAACAATTGGTGTTTGTTCTGGCTAGACGGATTGTAGTCTATTCTCAGAGATCGTCAAGTCAAGAGTGATCAGAGTTCCAGTTCTTTTTGATGACTGCTACGAAGCCTCCTTCTTCGAAAGCAAAAAGCAAGATGAAGTACAAATATCAAGGCGTCTATCCGCCAACTATGGTGCTTTCAAAAGTTGAAGAAATAAAGGATACTGAAGTTGGCCATCAAGACTTGGTTGACTTTGCAAAGTTGACAGAGACGAAGCCTCTCCTTGATTCAATGAAGGCGACCATTACGGCCAACCTCCACTTGGTGGCGATGTTCCCTATAGCTGCACTGGCCGAGTTTGTTCTTCAAGTTCGCGTCTCATTACATATCGAGAAAGCTGATGTGTCCGATTAGCCAGGACGCG
>VDFB02058046.1:0-29475 GCA_007258455.2 Sequoia sempervirens
TTTTAGTTTGGATTTGTATGCCTCGACTTCCATTCGAATTCTAGAGAAGTGAGATTTTGCATATGATAGCCAAACTACTTGGAAAACTAGTTGGGCCTACCCAAAAAAATTTGGACAAGAAGGTAATCTCTTATACTCGTATTTGTGTTGAAGTTGATTTGAACAATCCTTTGCTTGATTCTATTGAAGTTTGTGTTTGATCCTCCTCTTGGATTCAACAACTTGATTATGAAACTCTCCCTTTTCGTTGTCGTGTTTCTCATGAATATGGGAATTTTCAAAGGAGGCTCCCTTGGTTTAACCAGGCAGAGCTATTGTAGCTAATGCCTCTTCTAAGACTTCTCCTAAGAATGATAATGGAAAGTCTCCTATTGTGGAGGGGGCTGCATAAATGGATGGTTTTTTTCCTATTAAGCCTCGTAATAAGGGGAGGGGTCAAAAGAGACCTTTCAAGGATAGAAAAAATGATGTGATTCTTAATTGATTTGATTCTTTGCATAAATTGGATCAGGAGGTGGGGATTGCAGTTGGGATCCCTCCTAGTACTATCTCATTGGATATGGTCTTTCAAGAGTTTGAAGAAACTGGGAATCAAAACTTGGTTGGGGTGAACTTGCAAGTTGGTCAGATGGAGGTTGGTCAAATGGAAATGGATACTCCCCTTCACCTACAAGATGCCTCCAATCTTGTTGGATCTTCAGCTATGAAGGATGATAGAGCTGTGGTGGATTCCTCTCCTTCACAAGTGAATGAGCCCTCAGATTGAAGAAAAAATGATGGGGTTATGTAGGATTTCAGTTTGCAACAAGAGCCCCTTAAAAAGGGGCCCCCAGAGAAAGCTTCTAAGGTGGGTCACAAGAAATACCAAGAGAAAGTTAAGTTGATGGATGAGACTTTGGTGGATTCTAGGTTGGTGAAAACCCTAGACTCTCATTTCTCTCATCCCCATAAATTATTTTTATTTCATCGAATGTGAGGGCTTTGAATAACACTCCTAGACATAAGGCTATTCATGAGATGATTGGTTGTCATTCTCCTGATATTGTCTTCATTCAGAAGACTAAGCTATCAGTGGATGGTATGGTGAGTAGAGCCTCTAGTGTTTAGTCGTGTGGGGGTTGTTAGTGTGTTGGTTCCTTTGGTAGCTTTGGAGGTGTGGCTTTTCTATGGTATCCAAGAAAGGTTGTTCCTCAGTGCTAGATCTCGAGTTGCTCTTCTCTCTCTTTGATTGCTACTAGTTTAGAATCTAGTGAATCTTGTATTTTCACTAATGTTTAAATGCTCCCACTGATTTGATGTGTAAGTCCCAACTCTGGACTCACCTTAGTTATGTATGATCTCTTGTTCCTTGGAATCCTTGGATTATGGTTGGAGATGTTAATGTTGTTTCTTGTTTAGAGGAGAAGAGGGGGGGTATTGCCAAGCTTGACCCTATTTCTTTTCTTTTCTTAGACAACATGGCAAGTTTGAATCTTATTGATGTGAAACCTAGTAATGGTATCTTCACTTGGAATAATCAAAGGTGTGGTGATGCTGCTATTTGTGAGAGTCTTGAAATGATTCTTTTCTCTTTTTTTGGGTTGTGGATAGTTGGACTACTAGTTATGAGATCTTGGATTGGAGAGGTTCAAATCATTGGCCGATTAAACTCTCAATTGTTCCTTTCAGAGCTCATAAGAACCCTTCTTTCAAGTTCCAACTCATGTGGATACATGACCCCTCTCTCCATGATTTGATGATAGATTGGTGGTGTAAGGGGAGACCTACCTATGGGTATGTGCAAGATCATCATGGAAAAAATAGGCCCTTAAGTGGCATAAAATTCAGAAAAATCAGAGTTACGCAACTTGACGTGAAAATTTGAATAAGTTATCTATACTATTTCAAAAATATGTAAGAATAGAATCTGTAGAAAATTGAATGTAGTTTCTAAACTACTAGGGTTTTTTTCTTTCAAAAAAAATATATTTGATGAAAATTTGAAATTTCAATGTAGTGGTACTTAAATTTCAGGGAAAAAATAAGAAGTAGGTGTTTGTCTGACCACCCTAACCACAATAAAATGATAATTATTTTTTATAATATTTTAAATATAAGTAGACGACTCATGCCCCGATGTGATGCATATTTTTTTGTAATTTTTTTCTAAGTAAATAATTAATTATGATTTTTTTATTACAACCTTTTAAAAAATATAAAAAACTTGTATGTCTGACCACCTTAACTTGGTCAAAACTTAATGAAATTCAATTTTTCTTTTTTTAATCCTATAGTATGTGAAGCATAGAATGTGATGCATGTTTTGGATTAAAAAAATGTGATACCATTTGAAAGCTATAGATTTTTTTCAATGGACCTATCAATTAGGACTTTAGTCATAATTTCAATAGAAAATGAATAATAATTACTTATTAAATTCAAAGTAAAGCATAATTTATATTGATGAAAATCTGAGAATCTCCTTTAAAAACCCTTTTCGTTTTATCAATTTTGGGTAAAAAAATAGTCGTCAGCCACATACCCATCATATTGCCACTTTTTGGCCCATCATGATCCTGCACATACCCCTATGGTACGGATATGTATTCCTTCATCAAGAGATTGTAGTTTATGAAATATAGACTCAAGAAGTGGAATATGCAATGTTTTGGGAATCTTCATCACAATAAGTTGGTTGCTCAGGCTCACTTCAATTGTATCACCCGCTAGATTCGTTATTTGGGTCTCACTATTGAGTTGTGTACAGAAGAGGTTATAGCTTCTAAGGCTTTAGAGGAATGGAAGTTGCAGGAGGATAGTTTTTGGAAGCAGAAGTATTGAATTTATTTGGTTCAAGAAGGAGATAGAAATACTGCATTTTTCCATCACTTTGTTGTTTCTATAAGAAATAGTAATTTCATCAGCTCTCTTGTTTCTTCTGAGGGAGTCCATCTTTCTTCTTAGACTAAGTTTTCCCGGGAGGCTTCTCATTTCTTTTCAGCACTTTTTATTGAGGACTTTCCACCTTGCGAGTGTCGAGGAAAATTATATTTTTGCTTGTATTCCTTCTTTGGTTTCTCATGAGATGAATGAGGCTCTTTTGTGGCCCATCTCTTTGCAGGAATTGGAGACTATTGTGTTTAAAATGAGAAAAGATAAAGCCCCCGGCCCAGATGGTTTTCCTACATAATTTTTTCAAGTTTTTTGGGAGATTATCAAGGTGGATCTCTTGGAGGTTGTTCAAGAATCTTAGAGGAATAAGGAGATGTTGAGGGCCATGAACTCCACTTTTCTTACTTTTATTCCAAAGAAGGAAGGTGCTTATTCCTTGGATCAATCTCACCCAATTTCTCTCTGCAATGTGGTTTATAAGATCATCACTAAGATGATTACATAAAGGCTTAAACATTGTCTTACTTCTTTGATTTCCAATGAGAAAGGGGGATTGGTTGTTGGTAGAATTTTTTTTGATGGGGTTGTTATTGCTACAGAGGCCATTCATTCAATGAAAATCTCTAATGAGAAGGTTATGCTCATTAAACTTGATATGGTAAAAGCTTATGCCAGAGTTAAATGGGCCTTTTTGTAGAAGGTTCTCTTAGCATTTGGATTTTCTAGAGAGTGGGTTGATTGGGTTATGAGTTGTGTGACCTCTACTTCCTTTTCTATGCTTATCAATGGGGATCCTTCTGATTCATGTGGTGCCTCTAGGGGTCTTCGGCAAGGGGATCCTCTTTCACCTTACCTGTTCATCATTATGGCTAGGGGGCTTCAGAGATTTCTCAAGTCTTGTGTTAGTCAAGGGTAGATTCAATGATGGAGTGGGGGTAACAATCTACTGCCTGTATCCCACCTTCAATTTGTTGATGATATTGATTTGATGGGAATGGCTAGAATAAATGAAGCAATGAATTTAAGGAAGGCTTTAGATACTTATTTGGTTGCCTCTGGTCAAAATATTAATGGCAATAAGTCCTCAATTTTCTTCTTTAATACTCCAAGTAGCTTATTCAGTCCAGGATTGCTCAGATTCTTAGATTTCAAATAAGCACTCTTCCTCTAATCTATTTGGGGATTTCCATTATTGTGGTCCCTCAACCTAAAGAGTTCTGGCAGAATTTCTTGGATAAATTTTGTCAGAGGGTTATTCATTGGACTCATAGATGGTTATCTTTGGTAGGTCATGTGATCTTGCTCAAATATGTTGTTCAATCTCTTCCTATGTTTTGTGCGGGTTGCTCATGCTCGATTTGTTAAGGAATTTGATGCCCTAGCTCATCAATTCCTTTGGGAGTGTAATATTCTAAATTTGAAGTGGAGTTTGGTGAAGTGGGAATCTATTTGCAGGCCAAAATAGGAGGGTGGTATTGGTCTCAAGTTTGCTAGTTTGAATGGTCAAGCTTTGGGTGCTAAATTGTATTAGTGATGGTGCACTTGCCAGGAGTGGGATTGGGCTAGAATTCTCACTCCTAAGTATCTTGGTGGGGTGACTTCTTGTGATTTTCCCTGATATAGTCTCCTGGGGAAGGTATCTCTGATTTGGGATACTCTCGAGAGAGGGGATAAGCTGATTAAGGAGGGTCATATTTGGATTTGCAACAAGAGTTCAAAATATTTTTTCTAGTATGATTCTTGGGATGGTCATCCCCCTATTATATCTTCATTTCCTCATTTACAACCTCTTTGTGATAGTTTCACGGAAGTTGGTTGGAGTAAGATGGAGGATTTCAAATTTGTTTATTCCTTGGGTCAAGTGGACGCTTTCCCTTGGAAGGATCCCAAAAAGTGGCCTCTTGGAGGTACTGAAGAGGCAAGAAAATAGCTTGCTATAATTTTTGCTAGTAGAATGTGCAGTTCTCTCAAAGATAAAGATATTTTTCCTTGGGGCCTTGATCCAAAGGGTAGATTTTATGTCGCTTCTAGGTATAGGGAGTTGGATAGACAGTTGTATGGCAAGGTTGAGGTCCCTTGCTCGAAGCAAGTATGGAATAAATTTTATTGGCCTAAGTGTAACTTCTTCTTATGGTTTGTTGTTCAAAATAGATCTCGTACTTGGGATAATCTCCAAAAGAGAGGCTTTCACGACCCTTCCATTTGTTTTTTGTGTAACAATAGTGAAGAGTGTTCTCCGCATATTTTATTTTAATGTCCTTTTTCTAGGTAGATTTGGTATCATTGGTGGGGGATTTGGAACCATTTTTTTGTTCATGCCTCATGCCTTATTCCTTTAGATTTCTTGGATTCTTGGTCCTACCTTTATTATTTGGAACCTTCAGTTAGAAAGAAATAGAAGTATTTTAAAAGATGTGAATATGTTTGTGGATCATTTATGGGGGAAGATCTTCAATAAGATTCAAGAGACTATCTCAACCAAGTGTGACCTTTTTAGTTACTGTGGATCCTAGTGATATTCCTTTTGTGAGTGTTGATCATCAAAGATTGTACTTCTCTGATAGTCTTATGGGAAATTCAATGAGTGGGGGACAAATTGCATCTCATTGAATACCTTCAGGGTTTTTATAGAAAGCCATCTCTTCTTTGGGGTTTTGAGATAAGGGGAGAAGGAAATGTAAATATAAAACACAAAAGATGATGCACCAAAGATTTTTCAACATTTCAAACCAAAATCATTCCTATGATTGATATAAATAGACACAAAATGCTACAACCCTTCATTGTTGGAAAGATAACGAACAACAAAGGCTAACTTCAAGAACAGTGTAGACTTTCAAATATTTCCATAGGCAGTGTTCATTAGGGTCTGATCAAACATAAAGATTTCTTATGGGTAACAAAATAATATTTCATAAATCACATGAAATCTTCGTCTAAATACAACACAACACAACAAAATAATAGCTCTCAGAAAAATAGAGAAGTCCAATGACATAGTCCATTTTTCTTAAGCCACTACTCTACCATACGAGCATAAAGCATAGAAATATGCTACTTAAACTACCTAGTTATAGCTTGCAAGACACAGTGTTTCATTCAGAATGATAATATAAATAAATAAAACTTGAAAAAGGCAATACATGCATAGTCTCAATAGTTTCTCCTCAATAGTTCATCTTTTAAATATAAAATGAACCGTCAAATAGAGGTCGAATGCCAATCTGACAATAGTTTAAACCTTAATAGATATAACATGCCAAAGTAAAGTAGTTCTGCAACTTGCTTCTAAAAATAATCCTAAGAACCCTAAGAAAACTAAAGAAACTTTTCTTAACAAAGAAAATATATGATGGAAAAATCTTTTTTCTTTTGTGTCGTCGCCCTCCTTATATATCCAAAACAAAAGATACATGTTGCCTCAGCTCATAAGTGATTGCCACCAAGTGTTGATAGTTAATAGCACACGATCCGATCATATATCTTTGGCTAGGTTGCAACGATCTTTGCACATCAATTCTTAGCTACTGCATTAATATCCTTTAGATATTTTAGCAAATATAGAGTCTCATAAATGATAAAATCCCAAAAACAATAGGCTAGAAAAAGGCCTAGTTGACCGATCACATCACTCCTAGGCATTGTCTCAAAACTTCCATTTAAAAAACTAAGATAAAAAAAGAAAAGGCCAACCAGCTCCAACAAAAATCCTCAATCATATTACTCCGTAGGAGGTGCAAATATCCCACGGTGAAGAGATGACATGTTAGCAAGGTGGAAACTCCCTTATGAATATAGATCCCAAGAAAATGTTTGACGATTCAACACATGTCCCAAATTCTCTCCTAAAAGGAAGACAAAAGATGAAAGTTGCACAGCCACCACATGGCACATTACACATCTTTCCGATGATTCTATTTGAGCACGGGTGCACCCAAAGCTGAAGACATTTATGCAAGCTAAAAAATGAAAATGATTGAGTCAAAAAAAGTACTTCATAGTTCTGGCGACTCACAAGGGTTGTTCTTGGAGTTTGAAGAAAGCAACACGTTGAGCCTCCCAATCCACATCAGTTGGTAGAACAAGGATCTAGATCTGCTTGTATGCTTGCTAGAGATAAAAAATCTCCTTAAAAGATATGACCCCTCATCTAGAAGACATCACACCTAGGTGGTAATAGAGTCGAGAAAGAGGATAGATCTCATGCTCAACATCATCCACCATGGGTGCGGCACTCAAGCTTGGAAGTTCTACGGTGGTTTGGATCTTTTGTTAGATTGCATCATTGCTTTGATCCATTGTTAGTGTATCTCCATCTGGTGAAAGAAGAGGAGGCAACCTAAAACTAGCCAAGACGGTGAAGTCCTTCTTGATCTCAATGACATGTTTATTCAACACCATCTAGTAATCCTTACATTTTTCCATAACCTTGTGATAGTTGATGATCTCATTGGCTTTGACAGAGGTGACCTGTCGATCAGCAATTCTCACTGTTTCAAGAACTTGATCAGTGGAGATGCACAATTTGGAGATGAAACTTAGGGAATCCTCCACTTGGGGTGAAAATTTTTGCATGAAGTGATCAGCCATCAAACTGACCTTAGCATTTACTTCCTGAACATCCCTTAGAAATTGCAAGGCGGGTCCCAGAACACACACACTAGTCGCTATCCGCTCCAATGCATAGCTATCAACCTTCTCATTATAGGAAGTGGTCTAGATCCTCTTATAGCCATTAAATCCTAGTTAAATCGAGCCTCTCTTACCCTAGTGTTTTCTTCCATTTGACCCTTCTCCCGAAGAGCGTTTTCCAACTCAGAGCTTAGTCCTTCGACTTCTTATCTTGACTCTTCTTCCTCTATCTGGATTCTTTGAAGATCATCGGTATTTCAGGATCGAGAATCACTTAACTCTCTCTTTACGTTTTCAATTTCAGCACAAAGCTAAACTTGTTCATTCCGAGCATCTGCAAGCAACCTAGACATGTCTCCTTGCTAGCCTTAAATTCACCTTACACAAGATACTTTAACTTCCTTGGCTCAAACTTCATTCTCCAGTATGCTCACTATTCCTTTTACATTTGCCAACTCAACCTCGCACTTCCTTAATTGCTTGTCTAGCCTTTTATATTCAGTATATACCACCTTATGCATGGCTTTGGCTAGGACCATTTTATCGTGCGGGTGAGTTTCACTCAAGTATAGGCTCACAGCATGAATGTCATAATCTTCCATCTACATTTGTCCTTCGAGCTTGGAAATGAGTGGCTTCATTGTGGTAATAAGCAAAGAGTTCTACTCTTCATTAAAATAGGCTTCAATCCTCTTGGTAGTGGGCCTCTTGGCACTTTTTGACAACATTTTCTACTTCCTCTCCTTTTGGCCCTATTTGGTAGCATCAAAATGATCCTAAAGAGTCTGAGGGACATTGACGCTCTGAGCTGCAATGGGAGCGCTAGGAGGAAGATTGAAAAGGGTGACGGTAGGGGAAATTTTGGACACATGAGCATGGGCGGATACAAAAGGAAGCATGATCATGGAGAAAGCTGGGATGCGAAATGGAGAAGGGTAAGAGATAGTAGGCGTAAACATGGAAATAGGTTGATGGAGAGGTGCCTTCCCGGAAGTAGATGGGTCAGGAGTATCAGGCAAGGTAGTGGTTTCAGCCATTCCAATGGGGGCCTTTAATAAGGCGACTAATGACACAATAGCAGTCGTGGTGGATGACACTCCTTCGGTGTGCAAAATTATTTCAGTAGGCTCATTGACAATGGCAGGGGGTGCATTCAACATTACTAGTTTGGGAACCAAAGATGGAGGATTCCCTTCGACATGAGAAGGTAGGGGATTGACCAAAGATGTAGAAATAGGAAGAAGAGGGGGAGAAAAACTTACTTGAGCTGCAGTGGATGAAATATTTTTTAGGGCGGACTCCACTTCTTCTTCCTGTCAAACTAGTATGTCAAGGGCACCCAGGTCTTGGATCCTCCTTCACTTTGCACGATAAGGAACAAGACATTTTGATCCTCTAGCTGGAGAGTCCTTTGATATTTGACCTTTAGGGACCACTGAGGATCCCCTTGGGGACCGTCGAGACCCTTTTTCCTTTACTTTGAGTGGGGGAGGTAGACAGAACTTGTGGACCCCCTTGCCCTAAATCTCTTCGTATGTCAGATTCCCGAGGTCTACAAACTAGGAGTGGAACTTGTTCCTCATCAATTTCATGGCTTGTCTTAGGATTGTTGTTGTTAGAATTAGCCTCTTTGTCATATATGTCCTTGAATTTCTCATCAAGTTGAAAGCTACAGAACAAGGCACCTAGATTTCTCATCTCTTGTTAGAACTTCCAGAAGTCTACCTTCTTTCTTTTTGACCATCCCTTATGCCTTAGCTGCGCGTTGAGATATTTTCCCATTGGGAGATTCCTCTGATACTGTGTCTAGGGCTCATAAAAACTTAGCCATTTTGGTTGCTCTTCTAGAACATGAACCAAGTCAATGTATATTTCTGCACTCTCTCGACCAAGATTTCTCCTTCTTTAAAAATATTCCCTATCCTCATGCCTTAAACTGAAAATCCCATTTGGGTTATAATTCCATTTGTCACAAATGAGGACCAAACCCAGAGCCGCTAGTAAATTTTTGATCTCTTCCTCAAACTTCCGCTTAGTTAATATCACCTGATTCTTTGCAATCACAAGGGTAATATTGAAAAGCTTCACTTCATTCCTCCTGGCACTAGAAATACTATTGATGATGGATACTTGTCAACATGCTTCCAATGCAAAGGTTCAGTCTGTTACAAATCTAGGGAGTGGGAAAACCTCCCTAGGAAAGCAATGAAACCTAAAAAAATGTGAAATCCTTACCTAGGAAATAATCCAATGGGATAGGTGGATGCTCCATCCATTCTATAGCCTCTTGAGAGAAATGACCATTGGGGCAAGGCAATAAATCTTGGAGCACCGACCTTAGAAAATAATCTACAAATCAATAATAATCTCCTGTTCTTGAAAGCATAGGGGTCCATACAAAAATTGGTTGGACATGGCCCCTCTCATCTATCCTGGACACTGGTACATTGCTCCCTAGTAACTCAAAATTTTGATGTAATAACAAATGAACTTGGATGGAAGAATACCTGAATTTGGACTCAACATTGTAGTTCTTCAACTACAGCTTCATATTCCCAACTATTACCTCAACAAAATCATAATGGCTCTAGACCCTTTTTCTTTTGATTGCAAGGCCTAGGGAAAATTGGAAAGGGTTAACCTCTTTATCATCATCGAGCCCAAAAACCTAGGCCAACATTAAGAATACAAATTGCGTATCCTTCTTAAATTTTTTACGTGAAAGAGGCCAGCGAATCTGTCTTGTCTATGGCCTTTCCTTTTTCTCACCCTCATAGAAACTTGTTTTCCTAAACATATCTTCTCCTAGGGCATCCATTTTCTCTTCATTGAAAAGTTCAGCACCCTAGCTTGTAGGGATACACATGATATCCCATATAGCTTTATCAGATATGAGAATCTTGACCCCACATCCCTCAATGGCCTCTATATTTTTTTTTAAACTCTTTGCACATGCATCCACCAACTCTGGGAATGGATGCATAGCAGGTAGCACAAACTATGGAAGACCCCTATTCTAGAGCCGTAATGCAAAACCCTCTAACGGCTCATGCTCTAGCATCCTCTAAAACACACCTTCCCTAATATTTTTAGGGTTGGTGGATAATTGAGGGTCAAAAACATTATCAACAATGTCTTGAACCACCTCTCTTTGGATGTATTTATCAGGTTGAACTTTTCCGTAGTGTTTAAATGGTCGTTCTTTTGGTGTTGGGGCATTGGAAAATGAGTAGTACCCAAATACATCGACGTAGCTAGATCTTCTGCTTGGAACTTTACCCTACCTGTTGGAGGTAGATGCTTTTGCCATGACACTAACTCATTTGACTGCAAAATCTGACGAAAATGTCTCATGAAATATGAATTATTTGATGTATCGTCGGGTGCTTGTAAAATTTGATGTGTAATTTTCAATTTTTTGTAAGTTTATCCTCGATGTTCGTCGAAATGTCAACTATCAATTTCGTCAAAATTTTGACAAACATGAAAAATAGAAAAAAATCAAATTGTGGCCAACATAAAGAAAAGTGTGTTCGTTCTTGATTTATTACGACAATGTTTTGCTCTATTTGAGACAGTTTGTGGAGAACTAAGGACAATTTTCTTGGGAAAAATCAGAAAAAATTCAAGAAGATATTGCTAGGTTGAGGGTAGTCATTGTCTTTTTGTAGAATTCAGTTGTGAAGTTAGATTGTAGTTCCAGGTTTGAAAATCATATTTTAAAGCAACATCTCATTAGATTTCATTTTTAGAGGTTTAAGGTTTTGAGAATTTCATGTCTAGATTTTGTTGTGTGGAATCACCATAAGATCACAACCAAGGAACAAATTCTTGTGACTATAATTATGTGATCCATAACTCTATTGGTCATGTGGCACAGTTGTGCTATAACAAATATAGGATGCATTCATGTGTGACCCAAGTTTAATGTGGCTATGTTGTGATAGAAATGGAGGCACTCATATAATGTAGTTAATTCAGGTTGTATAATGTAGGTGCCAATCATCATTGGGTGCATTCAGGTTGTCTCAAGTTTAACAGGTTAGGATGTAATTGTGCGAACCCTTTTCCTAGTACCTGCAAAACAACATGAATAAACGAGTTAGACAAGGAATTACAAGCTAAAACAAGGATTCCCCATGAAATTCATTTGTAAACTCAAAATAGAAAAGAAATTGATGAAGAACACAATACAAAAGATAAAACTAGATTTAATCCTAATTAGAGAAGCAAACACTTGATCCCATGGGGGAATTGCTGCCAATTTGATGTGAAAATTGGCCCTTTCCCAATTCCAAATGAGAACTCCAAGCCAAATCTGTAAGATGATATTGATCCACTTTTGATGAAAGATGAGAACTCCAAGCCAAATCTACAAAAAGCCTAGCTAAGAATTCAAATGATGGATGAAAATGGCTAAGTATTTTAGCATGGTAACTTTGCAATGTTTGTGGATGAAGAAATGAGGAGAGGAGCTCTTCATTTATAGTATTTCAAGATGGATGAATGTCCAAATTTGAGCAATGTGGGACTAACATTCATCCAATGATATGGTGCCACTTGTCAAGCTATGAATGGATAATGGATGTGCAAGATTTGGGGTTTGTTCCAATAAATGCCAATATTTGAAATTCAAATTTGTTGAAATGACATGTAAGAGGGAAGGGAAAATGCAATAAATTCCACTTGGCTCAAGGCAAAGGACATGTAAGATGAATTTATTGCCTTGTTGGATGTACATGTTGACTTGGAATTTTTGAATTCATATTAAGAGAATATTCCAAAAGATGCCTTGAGGAAAATAAAGATTTAATAAATGAATTAAATCTATTTTCATGTGCAACTTGCATTATCTAGAGGATGTGACATGAGATGAGGTTAAATTAATCAAGGGTTAATTAATTTAACAGGAGATTAGATGATGTGACTTATTTTGACTTAGATTTATGGATTTATTTAAATCAAATAAGAGAGGAATATGATAAGAGGCTAATTAAATAATGATTTTGATTTATTTAATTAAAAGGGATGGTGTTAGATTAAATCAAATAAGGTTTTAATTTATTTAATTTAATGGATAGACTTTAGAGATTTAATCAAATAAATTGATTATTTAATTAAATAGGGATAATTAGATCACATGGATTGATTTAATTAACAAGAGAAAGTGACTTAATTAGACAAAGTGATTTATTTAACCAAGAGAGGATATTGATGAATTTAATTAGATAGGGGAATTTGATTAAATGGTTAGACCAAGAATGATTTAAGAAGAAATGATGTTAGTAAGTTAGGATCAGATGCACGATGTCAATCAATATATTTTTTATGTTTACATTTTTCCCTGGTATATGTGAGGATCATGATGGGCCAAAAAGTGGCAATATTATGGGTATTTGTAGGGTATGTGACTGATGAATTTTTTTATACCCAAAATTGATGAAACAAAAGGGTTTTTAGAGGAGATTCTCAGCTTTCCAAAAATATAAATTATGCTTTAATTTGAATTTAATAAATTATTATTATTTATTTTCTATTAGAATTATGACTAAAGTCACGATCGATGGTGGTTGAAAAACATCTATAACTTTCAAACGATGACGCATTTTGAATCAAAACATGTGTCACATTCTATGCTTCACATACTATAGGATTGAAAAAAAAAAATAAATTTCATGAAGTTTGACCAAGTTAAGGTGGTTAGACATCGACTTTTTTTATATTTTTAAAATTTTAATAAAAATTCATAATTAATTGTTTACTTGGAAAAATTACAAAAAAATATGCATCACATCAGGACATGAGTCCTCTACTTATATATATAAAATATTATAAAAAAATATTATCATTTTATTATAGGTTAGGGTGGTGGTGAGCACCTACTTCTTATTTTTTCCATAAAATTTAAGTACTACTGTATTGAAATTTCAAATTTTCACCAAATAAATTTTATTTATTTTTAAATAAACCTAGTAGTTTAAAAATACATTCAATTTTCTATAGATTCTATTCTTACATATTTTTGAAATAATATGAGATAACTTATTCAAATTTTAGTCAAGGCTGCCTAACGATTTTTTTTTTTTGCCACTTAAGGGGCTTGTTTTCCATGATGATCCTGCACATACCCCTCTTTGAAGCAATGCACTTGTTGTGTTGGTTCAAAGAATAAACGATCTTGATCAAAGCCAAAAAAAATTGATATTTCAAAACTTGCCCCACTGCTGCATGGTGAGAGAAAACATGCCATTATAATGCCCCCTCGAGAGATCAGATGAAAATTTTGATTTTTTGGGCGATTTCATGAAAAAAGGTGACCAAGTGCCCAACAGGTCTAAAAGGGGTCCAGGATGCTAAAAATGTGTCTAAACATAATAAAACAATGAAAAAAAAGCCTAAAACAGATAAAAATAGGTTTGGAGGTCCAAAACCCTAGTAGGACAACCCTAGAGGGTCAAAAAACCCTAATTTTTAGGCTTAAAAGGGGCCCGAGGGGTCACTTTCAAGTCATTTTCACACACCTCCACTAGCAAACCTTGAGATTTGAGCTCTGACCCTCCAGTGATATGGGACAATGATAGCTTCCTCTACACATTTCAGACCGAATTCGGACCTACTAGCGGCCACGTGGCATTGGTGCCCCAGTATGTGACCCTTACCTAAGCTTAATTTTTTTCATTTAATGCATTTATTACATGTTTAAAAGAGAGTTCACCAATATTTCAACTTCAATGAACATTAGTAATAATGCCAAGTTAAATACAACAAATCAAGCATCCATATGAGATATTGAATCATGCTAAATAAGTAGAGTAATGAAATACCAAAAGACTAAGTATGCTCAAACCTATCCCATATTGGATTGGTGCTATTGTAGAAAATAGCCCTTTCTCAATCTTTGATAGATAAGCTAAATGATATAATGCCAATGATGGTGGGAAAAATCAGTTCTCTTGAAGAGAGTGACTTTGCAAGAGATTGTGGATGAAATTGTGAAGGATTTGATGATGAATAAAGCTTTCCATTTACAGATTTTCTTGATGAGGGATTGGCCAAATGGATGAATGTAGGACTAAAAATAGACCAATGAAAGGAGGGCACTTGTCAAGTTGTGAGTGGTTGAGGAGTGTGCAAGATTTGGGAAATGTGCCCAAGAGGGAGAAATTCAAATTTGAAATGAGAGTTAATGCTGAGTTTGACTTGCAAGGGACATCTAAGAGCTCATGTAAGACCTATTAAATGCCTTGTTGGATGTACATTTCAAATTGCTTTTGAATTCAAACTTGATGGAATATTCCTCAAAAATGCCATGTTGATGGAAAATGTTGGATTTTAATAAATCAATAAATTGATTTATTTGTGCAAGTGGGAATATCTAGAGGATGTGACATGCATTAGATTAGATTAATCAGGTTTAGATAAACCTAATGATGATTAGGATGTTTGACCTATTTGACTTAAATATTTGATTTATTTAAATCAGAAAAGGATGGAATATGACTTGGAGATTTAATTAAATAAAGCTTTGATTATTTAATTAAAGGTTGATGTGAGACAAGTTGATTTATTTAGTAGTGCTGATTTACCTAGTGAATGGATTTGTTGCGTTTGATTTATTTAATGAGCAGATGAAAGTGAATTAGGTTTATGAATGAGCGAATGGATATGAACTAAGTGCATAATGCTAATTTCACGTGTCTATATTTTTCCCCTCTTTAAAGCAATGTACTTGTTGCATTGGTTCAAAGAATAAACTTGTCGTGATCAAAATTTAAAAAATTTCTAATTTTTTGAATGCCCCAGTGGAAAGAAGTACACTGGTACATTGCCTCCTTGAGAGATTGAGCAAAAAGATTCAATTTGAGGGTCGATCTCATGATAAAGAGGTTCAAAATGGATGATTATGGATGATGACGCGAATGATATGGTTTTAAGATGCTTAGAATAACAAATCTATGCTATCCTATAAAGTGAGAAATGGAGGCACAAGAGCATGGGCACGAGCGGGAAAAAAGGGATTTCGAAATTCAAAGCAACGAAAAAGGAAATGGAGCAAGATAAAAAAATCTACAATCAAATCAGGAGCTAGAGTCGAGTCAGAAGCAAGGTAAGGATGACCAAGATGATGTGGACTCCAGAAACAAAATACAGGTGGAACCTGGGGGAAAGGAAAGTCAGGAGACTATTCTTGCTATGTCCTCCGCTGGTAAAAACGAGAAAGCTAAAGTGGGGGTGGGAACCACAGGCAGCATTGGAGGCAATCGCAAACCCTAGACCTCTCTATTCGGGGTAAAACCTAATGGAAAATCATCTTTCCCTCTAGTGCAAAATATCTCGTCCTCGGATAGAGGTAAGTTTGCTATTTCTATTCCAGATCTGCTCATCGATCATAATATTGCTCTAATGGAAAGAACTCTGGTTGGTAAGTTCATGGGCCCCAGACCAAACATTGAGGTGTTCAGGGAGTTTGTTAAAAATAAATGGAGAACAAATGGGAAAGTCTTAGTAGCTGCTCTTCCACAGGGTTTTTTTGCATTTGAATTTACTTGTAGAGAGTACATCCTAGCTGTTAGAAGTGGAGGACGTTGGGTTATAGGGAAATCTTCCCTGGCTCTAAATAAGTGGTCCTCCAACTTGGACCTATCGGACTCCATTATTGAGAATGTCCCAGTTTGGGTTAGACTTTCGGGCCTGCCCTTGGAGTACTGGAGTGAAGACATCTTTCATGGTATTGCGAACTCCTTTGGTGAGATCCTTTCTATTGACACAATGATAGCTGCTAGAAAGAGATTAGTTTTTGTGAGGATATGTGTGGGGGTTTCACAGGAAGCTAATCTTCCTTCTTCGATAGAGATCCAATCTAAACTGGGTTCCTGGTCACCGACTTTAGAGTTTGAAACCATCCCGTTTGCCTGCTTCAAGTGTAGGAAATCTGGACACTAGGCAAAAAAATGTCCCTTAAACACCACTTCAAAGAAAGAAAAAGTAGTTGGCTCCTTGAAAATGGTTTGGAAAAAAAAGAAGTCGGGAGGAGATAGGAAGGAAAATAAAGAGTCTAATGTGCAAGACCTGGAAAATAAAGAGTCTAATATTCAGAGTATCTCTCCTAAGATTGAAGTGGTCATGGAAACTAATGGTGAGATCCCCTTTGATCTTCATTACATGAAGCTTGTTAAAATGTCTTCATCACAGGAAAATGGTTCCGATGAAGACATGTTGGCTGGGGAAGGAGATATGAACCTAACCAAATCTTTGTCCCAAATGACACTCTCAACTGAGAGAAATGTAGAGACTCTGGAGTTGGAGGATATTCCTTGTGAGGGCTTGTCCTTGGAATTGAATATTCCTTTTCCCTCCCCATCTTCTGATGATCTCTCCCCTCTAGGTGCGGTGAACTTGACAGTTCCCAACTCCCTTGAAATGGTCAAGGAATCCCTTGAAAACCTAGACCACTCTGCCAATCTTTCCAGTAATCTCTCATCTTTTCAAGGGAATGGTAATATGGACACATTACCTTGGGAACAAAGGATCCCAACTGATAAGTATTGGGAGTCCACCAGAGAGACAAATAGCCAAGAAGAGACTGACAAAGAGGAGAATATATCAAAGAAGAAGAAAGAAAAAAACAAACAATGGAAGACTCCAAGTAGCATTTCTACCAAATCAAGAGTAAAGGCAGATTGTGGAGTAGTAAAGAACTCACGAGGGAAAAAATCCTCGAAAAAGAAAAGAGAGCAGAATAGTTTTCAGGATATTGCGGATGGATCTCAGAAAACCATCCCAGAATGTCTTAACTCCCCTGGTATTTAATGAAATTTATGTCTTGGAATATCAGGGGACTCAATAGCCCCCACATGCAGGATGGTCTTCGCAATTTCGTTAGAGATCACAAGCCTGATATTCTTTTAATTTAGGAAACTAAAATGTCAAGGGAGAAAATTGAAAAGATGAAACCTTTTCAGCACTGTAGTAATCATGGTAATAATTAGACTGGGGCTTCTAGAGGTATTGCTACTTTCTGGAATAGCCACATAATCAAAGGTGTTATGATTTTGGAAGGTACGAATCATATAGCCACTAGATTTACTCATATAAGAGATAACTTCAGTTGGATTCAATTGAACATATATGCTCCTAATGGAAAAGGAATGAGAAAATCCTTTTGGTTGGAGCTGGTTGCCTTTAGGAGGATTTTTGATAGAGAAGCTTAGATTGTTATGGGTGACTTCAACACACCCTTAATGAATGAAGAAAAATTTGGAGGATCCCAGATCAATGTGGAGAGCAAAGAGGATCTTCAGAATTTCATTGATAATCAAGGGCTAAAAGATTTGGATTTACATGGAGCTTCCTTTACTTGGTCTAATCGCAGAAAGGGGTTGGATCTCATTCAAGTTAGATTAGATAGATCTTTAATCTCAAATCACTGGTATTTTGACTATTACTGCTCCCTTAAAGCTCTTTCTAGGATTGGTTCTGATAATTTCCCTATTAGTTTCACTACGGATCCCATAAAAAAGAAGAAAAACAGTCCTTTCAAATTTAAAAAAATGTGGATCTCTCATCCTGCTCTTAAAGAGGAAATTAGGAAATGGTGGAATATAAGAATTCCTAGAATAGCTATGTTTAGAGTAGATAAAAAACTTAGGGAAGTGAAATGTAATCTAAAAAAATGGATTTAAAAGGAATCCTTTGGGAACATCTTTAGGATTAAGTTTGATCTCCAGATGGATTTGGGAGAAATTTAATTTAAAATCCAAAAGGAGGGATATTTGAGTGACACTAAGGAAAAAGAGGATGAGCTCCTCACTAAGATGCATGACATAATTGGAAAGGAGGAGGAGTTCTGGAGACAAATATCTAGAGCTCTTTGGTTATCTGTAGGGGACATAAACAATAGGTACTTTCATCTATCGGCCTCAAAACATAGAGCTATCAACATAATATCTCAAATTGAAGTGAATGGAACTAGGTACAAGGAGGGGGAGGATATTAGAAAGCATGCGAGCTCCTTCTTTAAACATCTTCTTTCGGCAAGTGATAAAATAAACCAAAATGATCAGGATGAGCTAGTTGAAGCTATACTGAGAATTATGAACCAAGAAAATAACTCCTTTATGACCGCTATCCCCACCAATGAGGAAGTCAAGCGGGATGTCTTTTCTTTTGATGGGAGTAAAGCCCTAGGTAATGATGGTTTCCCTTTATTTTTCTTTCAATGGCTCTGGGAGATAGTTGAAGAAGATGTGGTAAATGTTGTTAAAGAGTTTTTTGGATCCATAAGTCTTCTAAAAGAATTAAATGCCACCTTCTTGGTTCTTATCCCCAAAAAACCTGGAGCTAATAATTTTGAGGCCTTTAGGCCTATTAGTCTATGTAATTCTTTATATAAAATTATTTCTAAGGTCTTCACCTCAAAAATTTTAACTTTATTGCCCTCTTTGATTTCTCCTCAACAAAATGGCTTTGTCTCTGGTAGACAAATTCTTGACTCTATTGTTACGGTACATGAGAATATTCATTCCTTAGTGGAGTCGAAGACTGAAGGCTTTTTATTAAAGCTTTACATTTCAAAAGCCTATGATAGAATTGACTGGATTTTCTTATTTAAAATTTTAAGGGCTTTTAGTTTTTGTAACAGGGTTCTCCAAATGGTGGAACATCTTGTGTCCACGGCTTCCATATTGATTATGGTTAATGGATCCCCTACCTCTTTTTTCCAAAGCACCAGAGGTCTAAGAAAGGGTGATCCTATTTCTCCTATTTTATTCACTATTATGGCTGAAAGTTTAGGTAGGAATCTAAAAAAATTGATTGATTTTAGATCTCTTCTTGGTCTCAAACCTTCCTTTGGTAATTTGGTGTGCTCCCATCAACAATTCATTGATGATACTATGCTTATGGGTAAATCTACGGTCTCTAAAGGTAAAACTATAAAACAGTTTCTTGACAAATATGGGAGAGCTTCAGGATAGCTAATCAACAACCAAAAAAGCTCTTTGTTCTTCTTTAGCACGCCAGATCATAGAAAGGCTAAAATTTCCAAAATTTTGGGTTGCAGGGTGGATTCCCTTCCTACCACCTATCTTGGTTTACCCTTAAGCTTGAAACATCTTGATTCTTTTTGGCTCTCGCTAGTTGAAAGTTTCAGCAAGAAGCTTATTGGATGGAAAGGAGCCCTTTTAAGTCAAGCTAGAAAACTTTAGCTCCTTAAAGCCCCTCTCCAGAACCTACCTATCTATACCCTGAGCCTTTTCAAGATTCCTGCTAAATTTCCTGATGCCATTGAAAAAATTCAAAAAAGATTCCTATGCTAAGGTTTTGAGGAAAAAAAAGACTTCCCTTAATTGGATGGAATCTGGTTTGTAAACCTAAAAAGGCCAGAGGATTAGGTCTTAGAGGAATCAGAATAGTTAACAAAATCCTCCTTGCAAAAAAATTTTGGAGAATCACTTCTTCCTTTGGGGAGTGGACTGATATCTTGGCTAGCAAATATTTAGAAAAAAATTGCTCCTTCATAATTAAGAAGGATCCCCACCTTCTTTCCAGAGGTTCTACATGCTGGAATAATATAATCAATGGAAAAATATTGTGGACACTGGAATTGGCTGGCAAGTGAGAAATGGGAATCATACAAGATTTTGGGAGGACAGATGGCTTTTCAAGGAGCCCATTTTAAAAATCAATTCCTTTAGTGAATGGGCTGAGATTTGTAAGGTCGGGTTTGGATCTTATGTGAGAGACTACATAGTGAATGGTAAATGGGTGGATCTGTGTAGTGTCAAATAAGCTCTGGCTCCTATCCAGTCCTCTCTAATGGCTGTTAGACTTTGTTCTGAGCAGTTGGATGATCATGTTGTTTGGTTCGATGAACCCTTGGGAAATTTTTTTGTGTCTTCTTCCTTTGCCAGGATTACCTCTTCTCAGGACTATCCTCCCTTTTGGTCGAAGGCTTGGTTCAAACATTTGATCCCTAAAATCAACATCTTTTACTGGATCCTACTCCAAAACAAGGTGCTCACGATTGATAACCTTTGCAAACGCAGATTTCAAATACCTAACAGATGCTTTCTTTGTAAAATGGAGGCCGAATCTGTGCATCACTTATTCCTTCACTGCTCGTTTGCTACTTCTATTTGGAAAAAAATATCAGGTTATGGCATCTTTCTTGGGTTTTTCCTTCGTCCATTGAAGACTTCTTCCTTCAATGGAAAGCCCTAACTAAAAATCCAACGCTCAGGCTTTTATGGGATTTATCCTTCCCTCATGTTGATTGGGGCCTCTAGAAAGAACGTAACAATAGAATTTATAGAAACAAAGAAGCTTCTGTGGATATTGTTTTTGATAAAATTGTCAAATTCTTGAAGGAAAATATCAATGCCTTGGTCCAAAAGGATAGCCTGTCTGTGAAAGCGAGGCATTCACTCTATGACTTAACAGTTGCTAAGGATTGGAACATAAGTCTAGACCTACCTAGTGCTCCTATGAAAGCCAACAAGGACAGAGAGGGTGTTCACTGGTCTTTTCCACCAAATGGTTGGATCAAAGCTAACTTTGACAGTGCGACTAAAGGTAATCTGGGGGCGACGGGCTATGGTGGAGTCATAACGGATTCCTTTGGTAATTTCCTTGGTGCAACAGGCTCTCCTCTTGGTTCCCAAACCAATCATTTGGCGGAGGCTGCTGGCGCTTTTCACATTATAAATTTAGCCCAAAGTCTTAACTTTAAAAATCTTTGGCTTGAAGGAGATTCCAAAAATATAATTGATTGCCTCCGTGGCAAGTCTCCCCCCTCGTGGACAATGAAATATTGGGTTGATGAAGCCATCTTGACTTTGGCTAAATTTGGAAAAGTTAAAATATCACATGCTTATAGAGAAGCCAATACTGTTGCGGATTTTTTCGCTAATGAAGGAGTTAGGAGTAATGATTTGCGCACCTGGCATAATGTTAGTGATCTAAATTCTAATGTTTGTGCCCTATTGAATTATGATAAAACACATGGAAAAGAGACGTGTTATCCCTTTAATGAGGACAGGTTGGATCTTTCACATCACAATCATTAGATTGTATGGGATTGAGCTCAGTGGCTTAACTTGCAAGAAAGCTCCCCACGCTTTGTGGGTTCTTAGATTTGGCAGGGCTAATTTTAGCAAAGATTTTATCTATGTCTACCCCATTGTGTTGGCTGAGATGGGTGGAGACAGAAAAAGAATCAAGTCGGATAGCTATGAGATGCACACGAAAAAATTTCAAGGCTTGGAATAAGGTTAAAAGCGGCAGGCTACATCCTTTCCTGGAGAAGCTCCATGGCTCAAATCACGAGGCCACGAACCTCTTTGTTAAAAATTGGAATAATGGAAATCTGAACTTGTTTGGTAGGAATGTGGAGCTCAATGAATATTTGATAGCTGATGTTACAGGTTTATCTATTGAAGGGAAGAATTTCTTTAGGGACAGGGTTTTTTCCGATGAAGCTATGGTCAGATTTCCTAAAAAAGATAAAGAAAGATAGAGTCTTGTGAAAATTGCTAACAGCTACTTTGAAGTTGACACCGTAAAAGCCATTTGGAGAAAGGTCCTATGGGTCATCATGGAGTACATTACGGTGGATGAGCGCTTCACCAGAGTCTATGGCTACCACTTTTCTCTTCTCAATCACTTCCACTACAAGGTGAGAGTTTCTTTCCCCTATTATCTTTTCTGTTCTTTGAGGAAAAGCTTGGATGATCACAAGAAAAACCCTAGAAGATTTCCTATCCTACATACTGGGTTGATAAGATTGATTGTTCAGCATTATCAAAAAATTCCTGTCCCCACTAACCTGGATACTCATCCTAATTCTGACAGTGACAACACTGAGCCTAGTGGCTCGGAGTTTCTGCCTAACTTAAGTCTGGCTAGAAATGTCCTTAGCTCACATGTTGCCCCTTTTGGGAATAAAAACCCTACCCCCTTTTCTGATAAAGCTTGTGTTGAGCTTAAGCTTGGAGGCCCCTCCCTTAAGAATAGTCCTATTGAAAAGAAACCCCAGGCCAAAAACCTTGTTTCCTACTGCGAAGACTCCTCTAATTCTGAGGAGTCTGATGCTAACAAAACTGAGTCTTGTGTTGAACCCTTGCTGGATAGTCCTGCTAAAGTTGACTCCCCTGTTACTCCTGACCCTGAGAAAACTCATCTTAATACTGAAAATGATCCCTCTCTGGATTTTCTGAACTTAGCCAAAACTAATTCTGAGTCTCATTTCAAACTCTCGGAGTAGACAATTCAACAAAATTAATGAATTAAAAATAAAAAAATTGGGCCCTTCAAAGCAAGCTAGAAGAGTTGGGTGCTAAGATTGTTGTGATTGAAAAGAAAGATGTGGATAGTGGTGTTCATGGTCTCAAGAAAGAACCTCTCAGTAATAGAAATATAGATGCCAAGGTTGAGAATATTAGGAACACCATCAAAATTGTTGCAGAACAAAACAATCGAATGGCCAGACACAATGCCATTATCATTAATGTGATGACAAACAAGTTAGACAAAGCCCATCAGGGGTCTTTGGTGGTGGATCTAGAGGATACCGATGGAAAAAGTCAAGATACGGATGTTGGCATTTCCAAAAGAACCAGAGCCAATCTGAAGCGTAAGGCCCCCTACTTAGAAGATGATTCAAATTTTTAAAAAGGGTGTCAATGATATGCAGAATTTGGAGGAGGAAACAGAGTCTATCTTCAAGACTCTGAGTCAATAGTAGCGGGTTTTTTTTTTGTTTACTTTGCTGTTCTTTTTGGCTTGACCTTTCTGGTCTGTTTCGTGTGGCTGCTGCTTGCTCTTTCCATCTTCTCTTGGGTAGTTGGTGTTTTCTGTTGGACTTTTGTGTCCTATCTTTTTTATTGTAAACTTTGTGGTTTTGGGTCCCTGTAAAACTAGTTTTACCCATTATCAAAAACTAATCTATGTTATCCTAAACAACTTAAATGATGATATGATGCAATGATGGATGATATGGATTATGCTATGATTATGGAAATGTATGATTTATGCAAATGCTTAGACTAATAGATCTATATTATGATGATGATGAAAATGCAATGCATGTGAAATGATCGATGTTTCCTATTATGTATGATATGAATGATATGTGGTATGCCGATGATTCGCGGATGCAAGATGGATGTAGGATGCAAGATGTATTGGTGATGATGATGTTAGTGTGGAAATGAGATGATGACAAGAGGATCCCACAAGCTCATGATTGGTCAAGACTTTATTAGAGATGATGATGATTTTCTTATCAAGGATTGGGATTTTAAAAGGGCTACTTACCTTATGTTTGATAACACACATAGGTACAATGCATCAAGGTATAAAGAAACCAGGATGGAATTGTACCTAGTGCGATGGACTTTGACTCGACAAATAGATAGGAGTATTCTTGTTCACACTTGACATACAGAAACCTTGCTAGGACGTACCTAACAAAGCAAGTATTCGCCAAGTTATTTTACAAGAACATCCAATAAGCACAATAGAAAAAAGATAATGATCATTGCCCCATTCCTATCTCTCTAAATCCTTCATTCGAATATCATTGAAAGGTCCTTGGAATGAGCGCAATAAGATAAATCAAAAAAAAAAATCAAGTACTCAAACAAGTCAATATTCTTCATATCTCTATCCAAAAGGGATTTGTTTTGATAGGATAAGAATCCAAAGTGATCCAAAATGATGCCCATTGTTGGAACAATATATCCTAGTCCTCATGCATTGTATAGGATGATGATGGTTTGATAAGTTGATTGATAGGAAATTGATACAAGGTTGATTGACATGTTTGAAAATGATCAAGACTTTGATTTTGTTTTAATTGATTTGTTGTTTCAATTTTGATTTTACGATTGAAGCTTGATTTTGCTGATTGCTGTGATTGTTTCTATTTGTTTTGCCAAAGGATGAAGGTGACGATTAGTTTATTATGGATGATTGATTATTGCAGGTGCAAACAAGATGAGACAGATGGATTTTGTCAAATATTTGGATGTTTTTGACGTTTTGAAATGTTTTGAGGTTATTTTTGGTGTTTTTGATATTTTCAAATGTTTTGATTTTTTCAAATTTTGCGATGTTTTTGGATTTTGTGTTTTTTGAATGTTTTTTACTTTTGATGTTTTTTGAATGTTTTTGGATTTTGATATTTTTTGAATGTTTTTGGACTTTGATATTTGTTGTGGCCTTAGCACGCACACCCCGTTTGAAATGGGGACCCTCTTTTCTTTCGCCTTGTCGGGTCATTTTTTTTGCTGCCTCATTTTGCGTGCCCCTTTTTTTTGATGTCTCGGATGGTCGGTGTTGCTTCAAAGTCCCATCATAAATTGACCATGCCTCCCCTTTTTGATTTTGTTGTGTTCTGGCGCCTCGCAGAGTCCCTCTGGTAGTTTAGTCTTGCCAATGGCCTCGGGCCCTACCGGGCCCGGCCGTTCGGGTTTCTCTTTCCGGGTTTCCACGCTGGAATTTCCGTCCAGGAGGCGTCCGCTCCGCATCCTTCCGGACCTCGGGGTCTAAACCCCCAATTGCCATCTACAAAACTTGTTGAATTTCCTGGCGGTGTTCCGTGCTCTGGGCCCCGGACCCCGGAAGTCTGCTTCCGACATTCCGACCTTTTCGCCGTCTGAAGTCTTCGAAGCTACCTACCTGCCGTCGGTCATTTCGGGCCTGCCATCCGGAATTTCATGTTCGGAATTTTGTGATGGTCCCGCCGTCCCTGACGGCGGATCTCTGGAGGCATCCAGCCCTCTGAGCCCCGAACCGTTTCCCGCTGCCGCCGTTCCACCGAGCGAAAACTTCAACGGCCATTGTGTTCCGCCTCCCCTGCCGCTGGGTTCCGGCTTTCCCGCCGCCATCGCCGACCTATTTTTGAATCCACCAACTTTTTTCCTGCCGTACCTGCAATAAATGCGCGTATTCATGGCGGTTGGGGGTATAAAATACCCACTTCGGCCGGTCATTTTCATCACAAGATTGCAGAGCGAATTGGACAAACTGCCATTTGGAGCCCACCGTCTTTGGCATCGTCACGATCATCACCCTTAGTGTCATTCCGTCAACCGTTGGTGGATCCCACATCTCCCCACTCCGCCTGTTCGAGGTAGGCCATCCGTTTGCCCTCCCGAGCTTTGTTTCATGATTTCGAGGAATTTAAATAAATGAACAATCATTAGGAGGACATAGAATGATAGACCATAAGATTGCGCACAAAACCCACGTGCTTAAAAATTCACAAACCTCCTAGAAAATACTTGCCGCGGATCCAGAGTTTCTCCTTGCCGTGGCTGTTCTTCACGCAGGGAGGACATCCTTCTCGGGCCCGGGACCCGCCTTCGCCATCTGTTAATAAACCTTTGAACAATCTTGCCGGCAGCGATTCTTCCCTCCGGGCCTGTCCCATCGGACTTCTCCGTCCGGAGTTCCACTCGCATTTCGCCGTGCTAAACTACAAAATCCTCCCTACGTCTCAGCTGCCAGATCCCGACCATCCCCTCACCGAAGAACTTCAAAACTCAACATGCATCCTTTGGTCCTCTCGGGCCCGATACCCCGGGGTTCCACCTTCGGGGTTCTCCGGGTGTCTTGTCGTCGTCCATGGCGGGTCTCTCCCAGCGTCCCGACCTCTGGGCTCCCCCTTCATGCCCGCTATTGACCTCTGGCAATTTAATTCACACATCCTTCGGCTCTTTGGGCTCCGGACGCCGGATAACCTTGTTTCCTTTTCCCCGAGATCTCATGCCAAACTCATTGGTGCCATTCGTGCTCCGGACCCTGCCCTCTACCCCACTGTTGGCTGGTCTTTTCGCCTTCGCGTCCTTGGCACCCCTCGGGCCCCAGTGTCTGGACTTTCATTCTCGGAAGTCCGCCGCTCTCCCACCGTCGGGGAAATTTCACCCCGTCCTTCCGATCACCAGGCCCCGAAGAGCCGTTTGCCATGGAATCTCACCGAAACCCAGAGCAGTCGTCTGCTCGTTGGGCTCCGTGGCTAGGGACTCCCATCCTCGGTCACCGTTGCAAACAAGAGAATGCCGCCCGGCATCCCGGCCTCCGGGCTCCACCCTACCGATTGCCGCCAAACTTAAAACGCAAAACTCATGGCACCGGCCCCTTGTCGCCAGACTTCCCCTCCCAGACTTCCGTCCGGTGTTTGCCGTCCCAAATGGTGAAGTTCGCTCGCCATCCCAGTGTCGCCGGCCCAAACCCTCGAAAGTGAAATGGCTTAACATCGGCAACCCTTTGGCCCTCCGAGCCCCAGACCCCGGAGTTCCGGCTCCTGATTTTCGTCTGCTGTCTGCCGCTCCAAAACTGCTATCTCCCGATAGCTTTCTGGCTTGAGACCTCTGAACTCTCCTAAATCTACCCAAACGAGCCCTAACCTGAGATCTAAATTCGACCCACATCCTGGATTTTGGTCCTCTTCATCATAATCCTCTTGAAATATTAAAATGTGACCAAGGAAAGTCTCAGGGGGCCTTCCGCCGTGTTTTCCCTTCCGGACAACATTCCTGTCAAGGAAGTCTAGCCCTCTGGGCCCGAATTGTCCAAATGCCCTAAATCAAAGATCAATAACATCTTAGGATGAAAGTTCATGATACACTTGATTGATTATTCGAAATAGATGTTGTTTTCGAGATATGAACTAACATGAATGCTTTCGTGATCTATTGCGCTGACTTTGTCCTTGCTTGCAGAATATATGGAATCGGGTGTAGGAACTTCATGGGCATCCCCCGAAGGGGACAAGGGGAAGAAGTCAGAAAGGACCCCTCGAGGGAAAGAAGACAAATATCAGATGAAGTACCAATTCCAGGGCGAGCCGCTCCACTCAAAGGTCACTACAGACTGGAGGGAGATCACAGATATTAACATTGGCTAGGTGGATATAGATGAATTCACTCAGAGGTTCAGGGTCAACCCAAGAACAAAGAATGTCAGATTGATAAGGCAGAGTGGAATAGCTAAGGCGTTTCCCTCCATCTCTCATAGCGCCTGAATTAGTCATGGCTTGTCGAGAAGCCTACCAAACCAATACGAGAACAATTGTTGATAAGGAGGGAAACATCCTCCCAGACATGTCGCCAAAGGGGATCACCAAGACCTTTCATATCCCCACATTCCAACATATGGAGGTCCCTACATTCGAAGAATGTCAGGCGGCATGGGATGATAACCCAATAAGATGCAAGAAGTCAATAAACCTCCATTGGCTTAAAGAAAAATGGGGCAGCATTGCGAAAGTTCCTCAAGAGCTTTTCCGTAGTGATTTCCATGAGGATTACCACGACCTGGTAACCAGTTGAGCTGGGTTATGGGTCTTCCAACAGCCGCCTACTTCCAGGATTGGATGGCCTATTTCATTGAGTAGATCCTGAGGGGAAACGAGGACGTCACAACCAAGGTTTCATTCTACTAGGGCAGAATCATAAGCAACTGCTTGCATGAGCAGTTTGTCAACGTGAAAAAGAGTTCTAAATTCTATGACCTCCTACCTTGTATATTCCCTAATAGATTAGAGACAGTACAGCAGGTTGTTTGTAGCACCCGATTAGGGGCAGAAGCGAGGACTCAAACCATTTGATAAGTATCCGCAACTCCAGTACCAGAATTTCAAGAGAGATTACTGTAGAGTTAATGACGCCTTCATTGGCCACATCATCAGATTGATCGTTGGAGACTTTGAGAGGAGGGTCTCCCACAGCGCCAGAGCACTTCTGAAGCAATATGCCTTCCTCTATATCCAGTATCTGAAGTTTACGTACATCCAGGCCTAGGGCTTCACCGAAAGGTCGAATAGATTGCCTCGGTACCCTAACGACAGAATCATCCTCCTGGAGCTTTCTCGGCAGCTCCAACACCTCTAGACAATTTTCAGCAACAAGCATATAGCAGGGATCTCCTATCCCATGACCCTTGGCCAGGGCATGTACCGATTGCAGACGTCACAATGTGCTGGTAACTTTGAGAAGGAGTTGAAGGATTACCACTTTTACTTACACACTGCTCGCCCGCGGATGGACACCCATGGCCACGTCAGGAAAGCGTTGGGGCCAGCATATGCCCATCTCCATCACATTGAAGATTTCTAGGCCGACTGCCAAGATGACAAAGAAGTGCGCGCAAGGCACTACATACGAATGACAGTAGTGTTCCTAAGAAGGGTGCAACCATTTCCGGTATCGGACCAGGTCAAGGAGGATGAGTACATAATCATGCATCCAAGGTACCTTGCGGTTGCCAACTTGCCAATACCCTCAATCGACTGGGACGAACAGGAGGTCGATAACCTAGACACCATAACCCAGTTCATCTTAAGTTGTACATGGGAGTGGATCGATGGGCAGGTGGCTCATTTGAAGCGGCAATGAGTGGTCCTGACTTATGAGGGGCTCAAAAGCGAGCCAAGTGCCACAGAGGATGTTGCTGCCACCACGTCAACTGGCAGGACCTCCAAGTCTCCTTCCGTCACCAGGCTCAGGAAGAGAAAAGAAACAGAGACCACGCAGTCTCCAGACTCCAAGGCCTCTGCAAAGAAAGAAGCAGGAAGCTCATCCCCCAAAAGGCTTAAACAGACAGAAGGTGCAGAAGAATTGCAGCCTCCCATGGCTCTCCCTGCCCCTCTTGTTGCACCGCTTGCCTCCCTGGCTGCGGTCGCCGCTTCCCCGCCGATAGTGGACATTTCTGTCCATCTTTCCCCTTCGCCTCTGGCTGAATTGGTAATAATCATTGACTCCTCTTCCGGCATGACCACTCCCCCTTCTTCTGCTGCCATGTCACCAATCACATCACTCCCTTTGGCAACAATAACATCACCTGTTCCCCCTGCCACCATGCCCGAGGCTCTTAAAAGGAATATGCAAAGCCTTCCTCCAGAGCTCTCCCAGATATTAATGGATCCAACTCTCCAAACAGCCCTTGCCCAGGTCCTTGCAACTGCTCAAC
>VDFB02058047.1:0-34385 GCA_007258455.2 Sequoia sempervirens
GCACACCCATGCCACCGACTATGGAAAGGAAATGAGATGTTCAAGCTTGCACACAAAGGGATGACCAACCCTCTTATTTATTCTTATGAATCTTCTATTATAACTTTTCCACAATTCTTAAGAAATACCAAATGGTAGAGGCATCTATTGTTTGCATGCCACTAGCTCCATGGCCTTCATGCTACTTGCAAAAGCCATCTAAGCCCAATGATAGCTCTTGACATCCACCACCTACATGCCTAGGTGTTAGCTAACTAACTCTAGGATACAATAGAATCACTTATATGTGTAAAGCATGCTCCTTGACTACTATCAAGTTGGAACCTGTGTGATAATCTTATCTTTGAGTGGGTCATATTATATCGATGTTCACCTCAGAAGGAGAGAAATGAGCAATGTCTTAAGGGGTATCACACCCCTGTATGTATGCCCTCATAGATTCCTTTACTCTAGTTGTCATGTGTTGCTATAGAAATCAACACTTGTATCCATCTTGATTCTACCTTGTGGTAAAAGTTCTCTTATAGCAAGCCAGAAAAAACCAAAATTCTTACAATTTACTTCATCAAGGTAATGTCCTATTATTTATTGGGATTGATCAATAGGAACTTGATTGCCATTATTAATCATAGTGTTCACCATTGAAAATTGTATATATGCTTATGGAAATATCTCCTTGACCATCATAAAAAATGACAATAATTTACAATTTGCAGTTAGGCCTTGAGCAAGAGATATTCAAATAAAACTAATATGCCTTTAGTCTTGCATCACAACTTCTTAATGAGGCTTAGACCAAATAACCATTGGTGATGAAAGCTCATCATGATCTAATTGAATGGATTAGTCCAAAAGAATTCCTTTCAAAAATCTCATAGTTTAGAGGCTTGCAGATTGGTAAAATCTCATTTTAATATTAGTTATAATAGTTACAATGATGAAAGATACTTAGTAAGATGATCTAGACTTCTGATATAGATGTAGAATTTTCTACTACTGTACTCTCTAGACTGGTTCTCACCCTTTCAATATTAGAATATAAATATATACATATCCTCTATATGTTTCTTATTAATAAAGTTTAAGGAATTATTGCACACAAATCATTCATAATTTCACTTACATGCCTCCTTTTCACATTATACATATAAGTGTTAGAAGCATACTTCCAATGGTCATAAGGTCTCTCTCTAGATGTCACAAAATTGACATATAGGTATATGCGATCCAAATAATTCATAGTTTATTTAAATCTAACCATATAATTTAATATAGATTAACATTTGAAACATTCCAATGTTTGATGATTATCTATAATAGAATAATTACTAAACTAAGAAACAATCTACCATTATAGTTATCTACCCTTAGGTTATCGTATGAGTACTATTAGTACTTAAATATATAAGTAGAAAAGTATCAAGTGGAAGATGTAATGATCTATGGAGCTAATTTGGCACCTTGACTAACAATAAGGGAGATAATCTTGTTTCTAAATAATTTAACCAGGTTAACTTTATTTTAGTTATGCAAGGGCCTTGTTAAAGTTATTTACAACGGCCATAAAACCCAAGTGAAAAGCTAGAGACTCTAGATTTGAATAAAAAATAAAGAATTGAGATATTCTCCAACTAACTAGAAATTATTTTCATATTATAAATGACCTTGGCTCTGAATCTAATACACCCAAGACTCATAACTTACATGGATAATAATCTATTTATTTTTTAAATAAACTAAATGTGACCTCCATCACAACTCACTAGTGGCACCTTAGGTGGTGAAGACCTTTATGGTATGCCAAAGTTGAATAGAATCACTAGCTCAAAAGTAGTTTGAACAACAAGAAGTAGATTATATCATTTAAGTTATAGAATGATTACCCATGTTCCAAAAAACCTATATACCTCTATGGTAATGGATTCTAAGGGTTCAAATTTTACATCTCTTTTTCCAATCAGCCACAACAATAAGAGGATGTTGTATAAAGAAGATACACCAAAAACTTAGTCTACAAAGGTAGAGTGTTAGTATTTGTTTATTGCATCATTGTTAGTTCATGGTTATTCCAACCAACTTGGGTTATGCAAACTAAGTGAAGATGCTATCATGAAAATATTTGTTATCCCTTTCCATAACTGAATGACAATTATCAAAGAGATAGTTGCATTAGAGGCATATGATGAAGATGTTAAGAGAGTGATTAATTTCAAATGGATCAAAAACACATAAAAATGATTATCCAAGTCACTAAAAATGTTATATAGAAGTGATTTCATTGAGGAAATTGGAGAAATGGTAACATTATAAAGTAGGGTGTTTGGTTTACCAAATTCTATTGTATTTAAGACTAGATTTATTTATACATTGAGATAGTTTGATTGGGTCAACATATGCTACATTGGCCTAGGGTCATCAATGATAGCCTATTAAGTCAAATTGTTAACTTTCAGGAGTAGAAGACATTTGATATGTCTTCATGCTTGGTATATGCATTATCATCCATGGACACATTCAATGGTTTGGAGAATGTTGGGATGTTAGGTACATGCATAGGGAAGGTGTTAGTCTATGACCATTATCCTTAGCTAGAAGAAAAGAATTCCATGTAACATTACAAGAGATTTAATGGTACTTTTTCCATGTGGCTGTGCAGAAAATGAAAGGGAAAAATACTAAAATATTGTCTCTTGAAGCACAAATAATGGTCGAAGAGAAGGGAAGCTAGTTCATGCAGTTCCCTAAATTTTCTTACATAAGAATGGAAGGTTTCATTAGGAAACCATATGAATTGCCTAGGTATCCTATAAAAAAAATGGTTTTACTTGAATATACCAAGAAGATAACTTAATCCCTCTACTTGTTGGAGTCTAAGAATAGAGATGGAGTTCAACATCCTATCAAAATTGAGTGGTATTTAAATGTGATAGTATCAATTGTGCGAAGGCTTAAGAACATGAATTATAAAAACATAGTATGGAAGCATTTGAGATAGCTCAAAAGAACTTTGATCCATTTAGAAAAATGAAAACTAAAGTATTAGTAAGCCTTAGAAATGAGCCTCATATTGAGGATTTTTGGATAAATTGCTTAGATGATCACAAAGTAAAAATAAAGTTATAATAGATTGAACTTGTAGCAAATTAGAACTTTGGGGATTTATGAAGTTCCACTTGAAGTGGAAGAAGACGAAAATAATTTAGAATTTGACTGTGACTAGTAAAATATTTATGATCTACCTACTCTAGAATCTAAATAGATAGAGTTTGAAGTTGATACATTAGAGAAGATAGCATAAAGAGTGTTGCAGAACATAATTTGTACATGGGTTAATCATTGGAAAGGAATGCTTGAGGCACACAATATCATTGCTACTTATCCTAAAGGTGCAAATCATAAATTCAAAGGGTGAGAGATAAAGGAAAGTCTAAAATGACAAAATCCAAGACACCAATTTCTCCTTTGGTCATGGTAGGGACATTAAAAATTGTAGAGGAAATGAAGAGAGTAGAGAAAATCAAAGAAAATATTGTAACATATGTACTTCCAAAACTAAAGAAGTCAAATATTCAACCAAAATTACCTCTTATTGTAGATGTTTTGATAACTTTACCAAATCAGGGACCTAAATATATAGTAGCATTGGTGGTTGAAGTGGTAGATTTAGAAGAACCTACAAATGAATAAATAATTGATAGTGTTAGTTCTTTGAATCCATTGCTCAAGCTACCAAGGAACTTTAGAAAGAGTTATCTGTAGGATTGGAAGAACAAGAGGTAGGAGGTGAAAATACAACTAGTGAATGGATGCAGAAAGAAGTTGTCATTGAGTCTTGTCAAACAGAACTAGTAGTTCAACAATTGATACCTAAATGAGTACAACAAGGAGTAGTTAGAACTAGTAGTTCAACAATTGATACCTAAACTAGTACAACAAGGAGTATTCATAGAACCTCAAGAGGAGGAGATGTATATAGATGTCCTTATGGAAATACTAATGGACAACAAAAAACCAAAGCCTTAGAGGTAGAAGGTGTAAATATAGATGAACCTTAAAGACAGGTGAATGAATGAGATAAAATTAAGGAGATATCACCTACAAGAGGATAACAACTAAGTACAAATGCAAATGTAAACACTCCCTCTTGGTTATTAAAAAATGAAAGTCCACATAATAGGTGAAAATAATATATTTGGACCCAAAGATTATAATGAGACAAATTGAAACACCCAATGCCAAAGAAGGAAAATATCTATCGATAATGACAAGGGACAATAAAACATCAAGGATATTGCAAGTTGCTACTCCATTGGTACAAAAAGATAAAGAAGACATGATACCAATGGATTATTAGTTAACAACTATATATTTAGGGTGGACAATGAGAGAGCAAGAAATTAATGAGCTAAAGGTTAGTGTAGATGACCTAGTAGTAAGAATGTGCAAAGATAAGAGAAAGAAACAAGAGCTTAAAGCTCAAGCGGAGCAACTGCGGGGATACATTATATAATTAGATGGATCAAGCCAAGAGGTGCAATAATTTCCACTTAAGTGGAGTAAAAAAAAAATGGATGAAATCCATGATTAAAAAGGGAGATAAGACAATAAAAATTGCTATTAAAAATTGGGTATAAATGATTATATTGAAGCAAAAATGATCAAATCGAAAGACAATGCTAAAGATAGGATGGGACAAAGTGATATAGAATTATCTAAGTTTATAAGATTACAAAAGATCAATAATAACCTATTGGCAAAGGAAAATGTTTTCACTCACTTAAGGATATTAATCAAGTGAAAAACTAGTTGGATCAATTGAACTTTGAAAAGAAAATTTTATAGGAAGTACATGATTAGGAGAATAGTCTAAAACAAAGGATTTTAGATAGAAATTTAGAAGATGCAATTATAGTTGAAAAACTAACACAATCAACGTATGATTACAGAAAGGTAGAAAATGAAGATGAGATGGTGAAAATATTTAGAAGCATATTTGATAAATTTTTGACACACCCAATAGCTAATTTGATAGAAGAGGTGATGAAGCAAGTTGTAAACAACATAAGACTGATGAAAGAATATCAAAAGATAGCTAGGGTCAAGGTATCTATAAGGTAGCTTAAATTTTGGTAGAGCACACTATAATCAAGTACAAGTGAAACTAACATAGAGCTTCCTAAGGGAAGAGATGATCAAAGTATTGGTTGAGTTATTTGAGTTTGGTAAAAGGAAAGATACTATGGATAATGAAGTCAACTAATTTGCATATGTAAGAACATTTTGATAAATTTTTGGCACACGCAATAGCTAATTTGATAGAGGAGGTGATGAAGTTGTAAACAACATAAGACTAATGGAAGAATATCAAAAGATAGCTAGGGTCAAGGTAGATAAGATAACTTCAATTTTGGTAGAGCACACTACAATCAAGTACAAGCGAAACTAACATAGAACTTCCAAAGGGAAGAGATGATCAAAGTATTGTTTGAATTCTTTGAGTTTGGTAAAAGGAAAGATACTTTGGATAAGGAAATTTGTAGATGTAAGAACATGCAACAATTTCAATGTCAAATTTGAACAATGAACATTATGTTTCTCTAAAATTGTTTCTAGTTATCACTCTTATGTTATTGTTTTTGACATAGTAAGGATTTATTTATCTCCTTGGATTTCAATACTATCTAGTTATGTTAAGAGCCACTGTTATCAAGCCCTCATTCTTTGTTCCTCAGATGGGTAGCTCAAATGTAAGTAGAAAATACTACACAATCCTTTTGTAGTCTTAGAAACTCTCAAAACAATTGATTTGGAAAGATGTATGTTTTCTTAATATTTTTATAGAGATTTAACTATGAATACTTACACAACGTATGATGGTGGCTCTGAAGATCACTACAACTATTGTCCTAGCGAGTTTCTTATTTACCATGTATACTATATTTTTAATGTGCACTTTGCACACATATGTACATGAAGCACAACTTCATTAATTGCTGCCAAGATTGCATAACTTAAATGATCAAATTTAATAATATATTTTATATATTACAGTTATTACAAATTATTATTATATTATGCTTTAATGGATGTCCAATTAATTTCCTTTTATGGTGTTACAAGTTAGGTAACTGTCATACCTAGTTCCAAATCTTCCATTTTAGTACACACCCATGGGATACTGGATGCATTTAATTATGATAATAATTAATCATATATTTCCATTGAAAATAATAGTGTATCCTTTTATTACAAATGCTATGTATCCACAAAAAAAATTAGACAAAGAAAAATATGTATGTGCAGGATCATTATATGGGCCCAAAAGTGGCAATATTATAGGTATTTGTAGGAATTGTGGTTGGTGATATACCCCAAATGATGAAAGGAAAGAGTTTTTATAGGGAGATTGCATCAGCTTTCCTTAATATAAATTATACTTTAATTTGATTTTTTAAATAAATAATTATTATTCATTTCCTATTAAGAATTATGACTAAGAGTCCTAATTGATGGGTTGATTGAAAAACATCTATAGCTTTCAAACAGTATCACATTTTTTGAATTCGAAACATCTGTCACATTCTATGCTTTGCATACTATAGGATTAAAAAAAAATGAGTTTCATGAAGTTTTGACCAAATTAAGGTGGTCAGATATATGAGTTTTTATATTTTTAAAAGTTGTAATAAAAAAATCATAATTAATTATTTCCTTGGAAAAAAAATACAAAAAAATAAGCATAACATCGAGACATGATTCTCTACTTATATCTAAAATATTATAAAAAATATTATCATTTTATTACATGGTTTAGAGATTGGTTAGAGCCGGAACACCTACTTCTTGTTTTCCCTAAAATTTAAATTACTACTACATTGAAATTTCAAATCATCTTCGCAAATAGATTTATTTATTTTTAAATAAACCCTAGTAGTTTAGAAACTATATTCAATTTTATACTTGAGTTTACTATCCTTACATATTTTTGAAATAATATAGATAACTTATTCAAAGTTTTTACGATCCAAGTTGCCTAACACTAATTTTTCTAAATTTTTTGCCACTTAAGGGGCCGATTTTTCCATGGTGATCCACACTTTTTGTACCAAATGTTCTATCGGTCTTTGGCGGGAACTTCAACATACAACCCTTGTTTTGAATTTATTTTTCAAAACCACAATGCAAGTGTTTGAGTTTGCTAAAAAAATTTAGAGGAACTTATAGCGATTCTCTACACTATGACATTTTCACATTTTACTAGACTTGTATTCTAGATATAATTATGAGGCAAACAATGTCGTCATTCATACTTGGGGAGAATATAAGGATGAGCCTAGATTGAAAACTAATGTTGATCTTATTCATGTCTTCTTAGTATTTCAAACATAAAGAAAGGTGTTGATATAGGAGGGAGATGATACTATTTAGAAGGTGATGTATTTCTTAATAAAGCATTAATAAGTTTTGTCCTTATATTTTTTTGAAAGTGTGTTCACTGTTACAAACACCTTTCTTTACAAGGAAGGAAATTCTAGAAGAATGTGCTCAACTAGTGCAATTGCATGAAGATATGTACAAGATAACTAGAGAAGGTGATGATAAATATTTCATTAATTAGTCATTGTGTTCTTATCATTGAGGTGATTGGGTTCACCCTACAACACTACCATAAGGTATACAATATATTCTTCTTGGTTTAGAAAAGAAGTAGGTTCTCATAGAAAATATATACACTAAGAATTTTTAGAGTGTACTAATTTGAAAAAGTAAAAAAAAAAAATTCATAACTAGCCCAAATGGAAATGGCTATGGGGACATGCATGAGGAGATGCTTAAAATAAATTAAGCCTTCTATAGGGAGCTAAATATTCCATATTGGATTTTTTTCAATTGTTTCATATTCTTTAAATGATGTTGCATGCATTTTCACGCTAGTTGTCTTATGACAATGTTGTATTATTTAGACTTATTCTCCACTAGTGTTCAGAGAACTTAACATTATCCATTTCTGCAATATTGTAAGCTATTATAATTTATTATCAATTTAGTATCTTAAAATGTATTATTAGGAGATATTTTGTGTCACAGTTTAAAAGTCAAAAAAATATTCTTAAAATCAAGTTGTAGAATTTTATTTAGAGTAGGGTTGATTTTCATAATTCATTAATTTTTGTGTCAATATGTAAAAGTCTCAACAAATGAAAATAAAAAATATATATTTTAATTGGATGTACTATCACTTGTACACGATATCCATCTTGTGGGGGGATTCTAAAATTGAACTTCAAAGCCAAATTTGCTAAGTATGTAGCAAACTTATTGGAGGACATCGACACAAAAGGTTGGAGGACATTTAGCAACCTCCCATCAGCCACTAGCAATGGGGTTACAACATTATTTTAGTGACAAAATTACTTGCATCAAAATTACTAAAGTCAAGATTGGTTTCCAAGTGACAAGAATAGTCATCTCATATCATTTGTGATTAGAGTGGCATGCATCTATAATGATGGTTGCATACATGACAATGAGGACTTAGTTCTCAATTATTTTTATGTTAGGATTGGATGTGTATGTCCCCAATCAAATTTGTTGAGTGAGAGTGATTGGATGTGTTTTTCCCCAACCACATTTTTTGAGTAATTATAATTGGATGTGTGTCCCCAATCATAATTGTTGTGACTAGATGCACGTGTCTTTGTTCATAAATTTGAGATTAGATATATGTGTTTGTCCCTATCCAATTTTTTTGACCTCGAATAGAATTTTTAGTCAATATCCATGATTCTATGGGTAGATGTGTTTGTCCCCATCCTTGGACAAAGTCCATTAATGTTAGTCATACTAAATAAACATAGTAAGGTGAGTTTCACTATTGATTAACTTGAGTAGATGTGTATGACCCTACTCATACCTTATGTACCTTTGATGAACTACTAAACATGGTAATCAAGTATTGTTAGTCTACCTATCCCCATTTGGAGAATGATGTAATATGGGGGTGTTAGGAATGTTACATCATTCCTATAGTTGTTATTATAATAATTAATCGGGAGTGTTTGTTTGAGTTGTTAAAACAACTTGTATATTTAAGGAGTTGTTATAGGAAGCATAGACATTCTCCTATGATATAGGAGATACAACTCCTATAATATATAATATCATTTTGAATTAAATGAGAGAAACATATTATTATTTGTGTGTCAAATTTGTAGCCTAAATTTCAATATAAGTTACAACATTAACAACTAACACATAGTTAAATTTAAGTACAACAACATTAACAAGGGTGAAACCTACTAAATGGCATCTAAACCCATCTTAGCAATGGAATAATACCCTAAACTTAGAGACAAACATACCAAAAAAACCAAAAAAAAATTAAATAAGTAATTTCATCATGTGATACCTTCTACAATACAACCAAAATATTCATCAAAGAAAAGGGAGGCCTTTCTATGTATTCATGCATATTTGTACCACATAGAGATATGATAAGACATATAACAAATATGGATAGAATAGAGAAGAGATGGTAAGCTACCCAAGAATATGTGATGTATATAGATACTCTTGTGGTAAATATTGTATAACCTACAAATAATCTATTAGAAGACATACCTTCTGATGTTTATGATTGTATAAAATGATTTGAGTTCTCATGTTATGCATATATTATTTATAACACTATTCATAATTTCTTCCTATTGCATTACCCTAGGATTAACTTCTTTGGTATAAATAATACAAACCTCAAGGCTACATCTTATCGTGCACAATAGGCAAAGCAACATAGCTATTAGAATCAAATAAAAAAGGGTGTGTTATGCAGCATATACTAGATTGAGTGTCATAATCATGATTATTTAAATCATCAGTGCTATTGAAAAGGTTGTGATGATGTTTTTCTTCAAATAGAATTCCATTGTTGGGTGCTAATATTCGATTCATTGATGTTATATATTATGTTACCTATTTTGAATCTAGGATTAACTTTACAATCATGGAATGTGGAAATATTGTGAAGATAAATAGATAAGAAGAGATGCCATGTGTGGGAGAATGTGCAAATGACGGATATGAATAATGTTATTGGGGAATGAGTCCAACCTTACAAAAAATACATTATTTATCTATATGTAAGTGTAATAAGAAATTCTCTCAAAATGAACCCAAAACTTAACAATAATTAACAAAAACATACAAATATAATATAACAATAATTAAAAAACTATATTCTATTAGAATTATATAAATTATAATAATTGTGTAATTAAAAAAAAAAATTCTTTGAATGCTAATACGGTATTCATTCATTATTTCATTGACTGTACATCCTTCAAACTTAGAACCCATTGATTTCCAATCAATAACTCCTTAGACTTTAGTCTGTCAAAATATTTAGAAGCAGTGCAATGACCAAACATTTAGAATACAACTGTTTTATGCCATTTTCCATTGTTTTTCCCATGTCTGTAGAAAAAAGAAATTTTTGAATTCCAATTTAGTGTTTGTTCATTTTTTTGAACTTACAACCCACTTACTTCTAATGACTTTAGTTTGTAAACTCCTGGGAGTTAGTGCAATGACCAAATCTTTAAAGAAAAGAATACAACTGTTGTATGCCATTTTCCACATAGACTGGATAGGAAATGGATAACTTATAGTAAATTTGATGCACCGTGCATTTCTATATTTCCCTAAGTGATGAGACAAAACAACTTTTCAACTCATTTCCATAACGTGCTTTTCTCCACTGACTAACTTGACGTAATGTCTTTCCAACAATAACATTTTAAATATATTAAACTATTAATAGCATTTTATTTTCATAGTTCATAATGATAGTGCTGATATTTTTGGATTGTATTCGTGTGTTCATTTTTTCATCAACATTTCAAATCATACTCCATCATTGTTCATCAAGATGATGGATCATGGAGTATGATCCGAAATGTTGATGGATCAAACTGCTTATAATCCCGATGATGGATCATGGAGTATGATCTGAAACATTCATAAAAAAAAATGAACAAATAGTTACAATCTAGAAATATCAGCACTATATTAAACCAGTCAATATGGTGATTGTTGAATTGGTATATTTTCAAAATTTTAATAAAAGATTAATATTGAATTATTTGGTTAGAGTATTTAATTTTTTATTAATCAATATATTAAAATTATTTGTATTCAATAAATATATAAATAGTTGTAAGAATTAAAAATTAAGGAATAAGATCATTATTGTAACATTTCAAAAAAAAAAAAAGTTAAATTATTTTTTGAATGAAAAATATATAATTAAAAGGCATTGAACATTGTAAAAAAGACACAAATAATATCTAAGGATATGAGTTATTGAGTACTCAAGTTGTTAAAGTGTTCTATTATTATAAGATATGTGCATGTTTTGCTCTTTTCTTTGATTAGTTTTACATTTATTTTAGTCTTTTTTGTCTTTAGATATGTTAATTTTGTATTATAGGTTTCTCTTTTTCTTTATTAATTTTATACTTATTTTGGCTTATTGTCTTTAAACATTGGTGGATGTGAGATTATTGACCAAACAATAATAATGAAAGAAAACATTACATGAAAGAGTTACTTAAAATTAAGAGGCTCTTGTTAGGCTCAAGCTTCAACTCTTTATTTTTTTAATGAATAGTGTATATAATATCATTTATTAAATATTG
Source organism: Sequoia sempervirens (assembly GCA_007258455.2). Lineage (NCBI taxonomy): Eukaryota > Viridiplantae > Streptophyta > Pinopsida > Cupressales > Cupressaceae > Sequoia > Sequoia sempervirens. Next base: position 11,697 of record VDFB02058047.1, read on the forward strand.
TTACACATATTTATTAAAAAAATATGGGTGAAAATATTCACACCTTGAAATTTCACATGGGGTAGAGCTCTAATCAAAACATAATTACATAAATTCATTACATGACTAGAGCAAGAGCACTAGAGGATGAGAAGGATCTTGATCATCTGATTTACCCCATACATCATCATTGTCTAAAGTGTCCATATGAGGGTCCCACCCAATATTTTCTTTAACACCCAGAACAAGAGAAATAGCAAAATCCAACTAATGAAACTTGCTAGTGTTATGCTAGCCAACAACCTCAAAACTAGAGGCCAAGGGAGCGGCAGACCAATGGTAAGGTAATGACCATCCTTGTTGTGCATGATTGCTTCTCACAAAAGGAACAGAGCATCAAGAATGAACATCTTAATTTCGATGAGTAGATTGGATACAACCTCGATGAAACCCACAAGGTACAGACTAACCTTAGTTGGAATCGAATTAACTCCAACAATAATATATAGGGCATTACCTAAAAGATCAAGCAACATCGAGAGGTGAGAAACCCAAAGTGTAACCTTGTTGTCTTGCATTTGAATATGTATAAGAAAATTAAAATAAATCATGGCTTTAGAATAAGAAAACAAATTATGATCAACAAAACCTCCGAAAAAAAATATCAACATTTTTGTCTCTCCAAATGCTAAAAATAATTTCCACCTTGAAAGAATTGAAAATATGAGTATATTTGAAAGGAATTCTAGGCCAATCCCTTAACAACACCATTTTCCAAGAAAAAATTTAGGGTGAAAATACTTAAAAAATCATGAATCTAAGTCCAAGAAGCTTGAGATTTGGACAAAACCCAAAAATATGTTTAATAAATTATTAATTACCACAAAAAAAACATCAAGGGTCCAAAATCCCCAAATGGGTTGACATGGAACAAATATGAAGGCCTTGGAAAAAATACACCAAGAAAAATAAGTGAGCTTTGGCTCAAGAATGGCTATCCAAATGGTGTAGAATTTGCACTACCAAACCATTAATAGAGATTATAAAAACCATATTTGATCTTTAAGATATACACCATAATAAAATGAGGAAAAATTTAAGAATAGCCTTAGTGAGCCTTCTAATTTCTAAATGGAGTATCAAGATACCATTTCCAATCTTTTCACCATAGATTGTAAGACCGAAATCCAATTTTATGTATCATATATGTAGGGATAACTTGCCAAGAATAGTCTCAAAAGTTTATTGATACTAATTAGATAAATGAAACTTCACTTTAGGCTTTGGCCAATTCTAAAATTTGTAGGTCATTTTAGAAAAGAGATCTAGAAGAGTCTTGATCCCATTTTTGAAAAATCTCAAAGAAAAAATCTAAGGGGTCTTAGCAAAGGTCAATCTTGGAAATATAAAATAAGGGTCTACTAGATTGACTATTTTATTTGATAAACCATTTCAAAAACCAAATCCATTCCATAGTTTAGCTAGGGCCTAATGCCTTCCCAATCTCTACATTTAATATGTTTCATCATAAAATTTCCTTGGATTTAAATGGGATCTTTCATAATGAGAAGGATTTGAAATTCAATCTTCTCCTATGTTGGCCTCCCAAAAGGGACACTAGAAAAAATGGAAAGGAAAACCAAAATTTTCCATGCCTCATTACCTTCTAAGGCTTGAATGACCCATTTGGCACACAAAACAAAGCCTTGGAATTGGTTGGAAATTAATCCAAGACCCTTAGAATCATGTGGGAGACACCAATACTCCCAAGCCAATTGATGAAAGATTCTACAATTTTCACAAGAGGACAAAAGAAAATCCTTAAGGATATTTTCAAGCTTTAGAAGAGATCCAACAAGAGGAGTAACTTACACATGAGTGGCCACTAGAATCTTGGAAAAAATCTAGAATTTTCCTACCGAAGATAGAAGTTTAGTGACCCAGTATGTTAATTTCTTCTCAATTTTGGATAAAATAGCTTTCTAAAGAGAAATTGGAGAAACTTGAAAAGCAAAGGAATAACCAAGAATCTAAAAAATTATTCATTCTTGGAATCTTTTTCTAACCATAAGAGTCAAGACAAGGAGGCCTAGCTAAAAATAAGTATCTATAACATTGAGTTTTATAGATAGGTCATTTAATGCTAGAACTTGAGACTTTAAAAAAATTGTCCAAGAGATGAAGAACTTAATTGATGTTATTTTCCTCTTGTAGAAGAGTGAGAAACATGAATAATAAAAAAAATGGCAATTCACTAGTTGAACGACAAGATTAGGTAAGAAGATACCTTTGACTAGTCCTTGAGAAATAGAATAAGCTGAAAGGTATCCAAAAACTTCAGCGAAAAGCACATATAGGGTGGGGATTTAAGGGCAACATTGGCAGGGATTAAAGGATAACATTGGTAGATAGACCAAAAAAGGAAAAATGCATAGTTATATTTATGGTGATTGATAGTGATACATGTTGAACCATTAGAGAAATTCATACACATTAATTAAATGAAATGAGTAGCAAAATCCTAAAGCCTAAAGCATTACAAGGATAAAATGCCAATCAATGTAGTCATAAAATTTAGAAAGAACAATTTTAATGAAAAAGGGCCAACTAATGAGATTATTGACCCCGTTTTATGTATATCCCCAAACTATAATATTATTATCAAAAATATGGTTGTACTTAATAAATTTAGCTTATTTAGGGCACATAATCTAAGGAAGATGAAACAACGTAAGTGCAAGAGCCTTTAAAATAATCTTGTAGGAGACATTAAGATGTGATCATCCTCTAATTTTAGATATCTTCAACACCATAAAAATAAGCTATGAATTTTAAGAAATGATAGTGAGGGTATGTTCAGGATCATCATGGAAAAAATAGGCCCTTAAGTGGCGAAAGATTCAGAAAAAATAGAGTTAGGCAGCTTGACATAAAAATTTGAATAAGTTATCTATATTATTTCAAAAATATGTAAGAATAGAATTTGTAGCAAATTGAATGTAGTTTCTAAACTACTAGGTTTTTTTTTTTTAAATCTATTTAGTGAAAATTTGAAATTTCAATGCGGCAACACTTAAATTCCGGGGAAAAATAAAAGTAGGTTTTTGTCTAACCACCCTAACCACAATAAAATGATGATATTTTTTTATAAGATTTTAGATATAAGTAGAGGACTCATGTCTAATGTGATGCATATTTTTTTGTAACTTTTTTCCATGTAAATAATTAATTATGAGTTTTTTATTACAACTTTAAAAAAAAATTAAAAATCATATGTCTGACCACATTAACTTGGTCAAAACTTCATGAAATTCATTATTTTTTAATCCTATGGTATCTTGAAGCATAAAATGTGACACATGTTTTTAGATTAAAAAATGTGATCTTTACGTTTGAAAGCTATAGATGTTTTCAAATCAACCCTATCAAATCAAGACTTTAGTCGTAATTCAAATAGAAAATGAATAATAATTATTTATTAAATTCAAAGTAAAGAATAATTTATATTGGTGGAAATATGAGAATCTCCTTTAAAAAACCTTTTCATTTCATCAAATTTGGGTAAAAAAAAAGTCGTTAGCCACATATTCTACACATACCCATCATATCGCCACTTTTTGGCTGATTATGATCCTACACATACTCATGAGATCTAATATGCCATGATCACCTACAAAACCAATGATAGCCAATTTCACAAGAGAGTAGAGCAAGAGGATAGATTTCTTGATATGGATGCAATTGTTGGTTAAGGAGCTTGATCTTATTGGTTATGGAGCATATTTCAGTACAAGGGGTGAAGGGGGTACCCCCCACAGAGATTGGGTGGCCCATTCCCATAGAAAAGGTTTAGGGGAAACACCCCCAAAATCCAAACTTTATATATATATATATAATTGCTCAGTGTAAATTTGGGCCATTTGTCATTACCTATCACAAATCTAATGGTAGAGATTATGTTGGATTTTCTTTCCCTAGAAGGAAACCCTTTTTTATGAGGGAATTGTATTATAGCTATGTATTTTATTGTGTGAGGAGATTGTGAGAGAGAAAAGATGAAGTTACAATGGATGTGTTGCAAGTTGTATCCCTCCATTTTATTGTTTCTCTATGAACGTAGCCCATGTTGGGTGAACAACATATTTGTGTCTATGTGTTTATAGATTTTATTTCTATATTCACTTTATTGTAAATTTCTTTGTGATCCTATTCCTAACAATAATAATGTATAATGATCAATAATGGATCAATGATACTACATTCCCTACATTACATAGTGTACATGAGGCCTTGCTTATATAGGAAAGGTTGAGAGATAGGAAAGTACAACATTGTGACAAGTGTCTTAATCCTATGTCATTAGAAAACTAAAGATAAGATAAGTTCACATGATAACTATAAACTTTTAGACATATTCCTAAAGCCCTATGTAAACTTAACACATCAATATGTGTGAATAGTACCTTCTAGATGAACTAATTAGGTAATATACCTCATTCACACCAACACCCCCACTTAAGTACAACTTAGGGAGAAGAAAAAAATGAAATAATGCAAAGATGATACAAATATGCAAGGATGAGTCTTAGCTACTAGGCTATATTAGGTATCCATTTACAAGTGATCTATTATACAAAAAAGTAAAGGAGAAAAACCTTGTGGGAAAAAAACCCTCTCCAATTTCGAGAGAATGCAAGAAAAAATCATATAAAAGTGATGGCAGAAGTGATGAATGGATGACTCAACATGACCCCCCAATGACTAAATCCATCATAAATATACAATAGGTATCCCCTCGTGTGAAAGAAAAAGTGAGACTACAAATCCTCCCCCATAATGAAGTAGCTAGTTTGCCAATGGTAAACGCTAGAAGACATAATACAATCCATTGCCTATGAACAATATCCCTCCCCTTAGGAAGAAACAAGTCCAATGGTTGATGTACAAGAAAATTTTGACTCCAAGAAAAGAGATGAGGGAAGAAGTATCACAATGAGTCTCTAAAAAATGATCAAGTTTCTCCATGCTAGAGTATACCACAACAAAATCAGGTGATACCCCAATCAAAGAAGATGAAAAACCAAGACTATATGGAAACTCATGTAGAATGATCTCCAAAGAAAATGATGGTTTGGTAATAGTTGTGATGTAATTTTCATCAAAGAGGAGATTGATATCCTCAAGTGTGTCCTCTAAATCTATAATATGAGATTCATAAAATTAATTTGATATGTCTATCAAGTAAGCATCCTATAAAGCTAAATTTAAAATATTATGATGGTCCTACTAAACTGAAGTAATCTTTGAAGAAGTGGGAATGAGGGGAATCTCAATCAATGATTCTACACAAGGAATCAATGAAGGTGAATTATTAACAACTATCTTTGTAGGAGGAGGAGAATCTTAAAAAACCTTATCATCCTCATCATCCAAAGATCCAAAGTGCTCCATAAATTCAAACTCCTTAAGAGTATCATAGTCATATGGTATATTTTTTGAATCATCAAGAGGTACCAAATAATATAAGATAGGATCATTTATTAATGGTTATGTATCATGATATCCATTTATATTTCCAATTTTTTTTTCCAACGATCATGAGGACACCCAATGTATGCAATGGTATTCTAAGTGTCATCAATAACATACATAGACCAATATATCTCTTATAATATGTTCCCTATTAGATGTCCAGAAAAATTCTTGCATGGATTACCTAGTTGGAGAACAAGACCATACAAATATTGAAAAAGATAAATCCAATGGAGATGTTTCAATATACCATCTCTCCATTGTTTATAGTTTCCCCTTTCGAGATGATTAGAGAAGGATGAAATGAAAAGACTATAATGAACTATGATTTATCTCTAAATTTATAAAGAAATCAACCCTCAACAACAATTAGAAACTCCCAAATATGATGAATAGAAAAAATGAACTGCCCCCCCCAAAAAAAATATAAATATAAATTCTCTAAATATCAAGATGCCCAAGTTATCAATCATAATGCAATATTTATAAAAAATGAAGAAAAGATACATGTGGCTTAATCTATAAAATATGCATGGATATATATGAATATCTCCTCAATACCTTTCCAATACCATAAGAATCCAAAAAATAGATAAATAGGAAAAGAGTTATGAGCTCAAAGGTGAAAATGAGATATATGACTTCAAACAACAGTAACTTATACTAAAAGAAAAATTTGATAATGATACCTATAGCACTAGAAGTTATATGGAACTAACATTGTAATGACTATAGGAAGTCAAAAATATGACACCTAGGTGGAAAGTTATGGCTCTCAAAATGAATTTCCCAATCAGAGCTTCAAATGAGGCCTGATGGTCCCTAGTGGTTGATGGGTGGTCTATTGATGGAACTTTTCTCAACGCATTGGTTAGGAAATTCTTTAGCTATAGAATAGGTATTGGTATTGCTAGGGGTTTATAAATTGGTAGAGTGATGAAATGGTCACTCAGGTGACTTTTGCTAGTAGTGAGATTCAATCATTGGGTGGAAAGGAACATGTCACCCATGATTTCCATGATGATGGTGGTCTTATCCCATACATTGGATGAGACTAGGGAAAAGGACCAAGTGATAAAAAATACTTGTTAATTCAACAAAAAAACTAAATAATTTTTAATTTAAAAATTATGCACATATTACTGACTCATTCCCACCAACCCAAACCGATGCCACAACTAGGGAATATTCACCAAAGATGCTCTACAACTATGCACTTGACTATGTTTTAGAACCATACAATATAGATATCCATGATTTATAGATTTCATAGAAGTGTACAAATAGGATTCCTGCATACTCTATCAAACCTCCAAAAATGGTCATTTTTTTTTTCACCTAAATATAAAGTGTTTTATATGAAAATAGGTGGTTTGGGGGGGTTTTGGACTCAATTATGAGGTTCATATTGCTCTAAAATTCACCCAAAAAAATCTCATTCATAAATCACCCTCAAATATGAGAAGGGGTTTGTAGATTTGGAGATCTAATACCATGTAAAAGATGATAGTGAGATGTAACACCCCAAGAACACTTGCAAAATCAAAGATAGACTTTCATAAGAGAGTTTAAGAAACATGATGTATTTCTTGATATGGATTCCATAATGTACAATGATTAATAATGGATCAATGATAGTACACCATACATTACATAATATACATGAGGTCTTTCTTATATACCCAAGGTTGAGAGATATGATAAAACAAGATTTTGACAAGTGTCTTAATATTATGTCATGAGACAATTAAAGATAAGATAAGATAAGATCACATGACAAAGAATTCTAGATATTTTCCTAAAGTCCTAGGTAAATTTAACATGTGAACATGTCTGAACAAGACCTACTAGGTGAACTAATTAGGCAATATACATTGTTCACACCAATAACAATTTGATAATTTCTTTGTTAATAAATTTTCCTAAGAAATTGAAATGAAAGTATTCAAGATAAAATTTATGAAGATCCCCACCAACACAATCCCAAAGGGCCTTTTAAATTTTACAAGAAAAACTAACAAATTCAAGGGATTTATCATTAGTCATGTGAACAAACTTATAGAGCTCAATGATTGGAGAGAAATTGATCATCAAATTCTCATTGAGAAGAAGAGAGTTGATAAAGAACAAAATTGAAGCACTCTTGTAAATAATGCTCACATTTAAGAGAGTTCTCTTGAACTTCTAAAACCTATTCATAATTCCAAATGAATTCTTGAAGGATATCAAGGAGTTCAGAGCAACTACTTTCCATCCCTAGTTTTTTAATTTCTTGAGAGGTGTGACAAGAACAAAGAGCTTGAAAGAACTCTTTAGAAGCTCTATCACCAACCTTAAGCCAATGCATGTGAGCTTTAATCTAGGAACGTATATTCAAATTATTATCATGAATTTACTTCAAATGGCAAAGCTCGACCACCCATAGCTACAAAGTAAGAAAAAGGGGTTGGATTTGAACATCACAATAATATAACTCTATGGATTTCATGTTGTGGCCTCATATGAACAATGCAAAAACCTAGCCAACTAACAACTGGATAGATACAAAGGAAGTTGGATATGTTCTTGATAGCCCAATTTCACTAGTAAATCCAAAATATCTACTAAGAAGGCCTGGGCTATAGATTCTACACTCTATAGATGTGGGCCACCATGGACTAATGAATCAAAAAAGATGTGTTGAGGAAAAAAACACATGTTTTCAAGCATGAGGACAATGATTTTTTATTGAATACAAAAATTGATAAGATTTAATGATAAGAGAGAGTACGCTTTGGAAAAGGTTCCACTAGAAGAAGAAATTGACTATCAAAAGAAGTGTAAGATTTGGCCATGAATATAACCATCCAAGATTTGCAAGCTTAATGGAAAGAACAAAATACTCAAAAGATCAATATGGCAAGACTAAACTATATTTATATCAAAGAATGCAAATATAATGTATATACAACGTATGAGAAAACCTTGGTTATATAGACGAAGGTGAGACATATGATAATAGAGGATTATGAAAATTATTTTAATCTTATGATATGAGACATAAATTAAAAATTTCCTAGAATTTCCCTAATTAAACTTAAATGCTAAGATATGAAAAGAACCCAATAGTGGAACTAGTTAGGTAATAACTGTATTCGCACCAATACCTCCCTTAAGTGCAACTTAGCGGGGGAAAGCAAACATGGAAATATGTTTCCTAGATGCAAGGCCTAATGAGGTACCGATGTATAAAATAATCTCTTACAATTAGAGAAAGGAGAATAACCAATGGAAAAAAAGCACATTGCCAAAAGAGAGAAAAACACAAGAAAAATGTTCTCTAGAAGATGAGAAGGACAAAACCTCATGTGAGAAAAATTTCCCCCATAAGAGAGAATTAAGAGAGAAGGTCATATGGCCCCTTGAATGAATGTCCCACACCCCCACTAGATGTCACAAATAATGATACTTAATCTCAATGAAGGGTTTGGTGAAGATACATATAACTTTCTCTATCATAGGACAATACCACAAATCAATGGCATGCTCTTATATCATATCCTTCATGTAGTGCATATGGATCTCAATATGTTTTTCATTGATGTTTAACCAGGTTCTTTGAAATCTTAAAGGAACTCTAATTATCATAGAAGATGATAGAATGCCATAGAATGGTGAAGCCAAACTTAGTCAAAATATTTTGAAGCCAAATTGGCTTAGTGGTAACATTAATAACTCCTCAATACTCAACCTCGATTGAAGTTCAAGAGCACTCACATTTTTCTTCTTACTCTACCAAAAATGGGGCCTTAACCAAGATAAAATTTATAGCTAGAATTGGACTTATGATTGAATCAATATCACCAGTCTAATTAGAATCTATATATCAAACCAAGTTGAGTTGTGTACTTTTTGCATTATGTGAACCCCATGTCGATGAGTCCCATGTATGTAATATAAGATATTTTTAGAAGATTTACAATGAAACTTATGTGGTTCCTACATAAAGTGTGAAACCATGCCAACCACAAATTAAAATGTCAGGACAAGTGTGAGAACTAGATAGATGAGACTCCCAACAAGTTGACAATATAAAGTGGCATCAACTAGTGGAGCATAACCCTTCACTTCAAGCTTGACTCCAAAAGAAAGGGAGTCAGAGAAATTTTATGATCATACATGTGGAATTGAAATAGTAGATCAAGAGCATACATGCATTGAGCAAGAGTGATCTGAAAAGAGGACTATGTGATCTCGATCTTGGCAAAGTAGTGTAAAGGGCCCAAGTCAGTCATAGGAAATATGGAATGTAGAGAAGATTTGACTCTGGCAATGACGGATGATGAAATCCCTAATTATCAAGTCATCAACATAGAGACCAAGAAGAAAATGAGGTTCATCCTATCAGAAAATTTAGGTATTCAAATATGAGTAACATCTAGAGAATCTAATTAAATGAAGAAAGGAGTCCATTTTGGTGTACCAAGCTCAAGGGGCCTACTTGAGGCTATAGATAGATTTCCTCAACTTATAAACCAATGAAGAATCCCAAAAATATCCCTATGGTTTCTCTAAATAAATCTCCTCCTAAAGATCCCCATGAAGAAATGCACTCTTCACATCTATCTAATATGCAACCCAAGCATGAGTTGCAATAATAGCAAGATTCAAGAAAATGGAGTTTATCTACTACATATTTGGTTTGAATATTTGTTATCCACATACACCATTTTAAATGCTACGGCGTTCAGAATTTGAAATTTGAGGGCCTTCTCAATGATGTTCACCTGTAGCAAGAAATTTACTAGCATTGATTGATAAAACATGACTTCCATTATTTTTCCCACGTCTGCAGAAGAAATAATTTTTTGAATGCCAATACGGTATTCATTCATTATTTCAATGACTGTACATCCTTCCAACTTAGAACCCACTCATTTCCAATGACTTTAGTCTGTAAAAATGTTGGGAATTAGTGCAATGACCAAGTCTTTGAAGAAAATAATACACAACTGTTATATGCCATTTTCCACACAGACTGGACAGGAAATGGATTTCTGATAGTAAATTTGACGCACTGTGCATTGTTATACACAACTTTCCAACTCATTTCCTTAACGCGCTTTTCCCCACTGTACACGCTTTCACTTTCTCCACTGAGTAATGTCTTTCCAACAGTAACACTGTAAATGTATTAAACCAGTCAATAAGGTATTTTAAAAATTAATAAAAGATTAATATTGAATTATTTGGTTAAAGTGTTTAACTTTTTTATTAATTAATATATTAAAATTATTTGTATCCAATAAACATATATATAGTTGTAAGGATTAAAAATTAAGCATAAGAACAGTTTTCTAGCATTTCAGAAATTTTTTCATTAAATTAGTTTTGAAATGAGAAATATATAATTAAAAGACATTAAACACTGTAAAAGGGAGATGAACAATCTATAATGATATGAGTTATTGAGTAGGTAAGTTCTCAAGGTGTTCTATTATTATGACATATGTGCATATTTTGTTCTTTTCTTTGTTTAGTTTTACATTTATTTTAGTCTTTTTTGTCTTTAGATATGTTAATTTCTCTTTTTTTTTAATTAATTTTATATTTTTTTGGTTTTTTGTCTTTAAATATTGGTGAGTGTGAGATTATGGACCAAACAATAATAATGAAGGAAAACATCACATGAAAGTGTTCCTTAAATTGAGAGACTCTTGTTAGACTCAAAGATTCGATTGCTATTTTTAAAGAGTAATGTCTATATTAGCATTTATAAAATAGTGTTACACATATTCAAAAAGATGTGGATGAAAATAGTCAAACCTCTAAAGTCCAAATAGGACAGAGGTCAAATCAAAACACAATTATATAAAGTCACTACATGACAAGAGCAAGAGCACTACGGGATTAGGAGGATCTTAGTCATTCAATTTGCCCCTTATATTAACAATTTCTAAAGTGTATGTATTAGAGTTCCACCCAATATTATATTTAGTATCATTACCATTTTTTATATTCATCATCTAGGACAAGAGAAATAGCAAGATCCAACTAAGGGAAATTGCTTTAGTGTCAAGTTAGCTAACAACCCCACAACTAGAGGTTGAGGGAGAGGTAGATAAATGATGAGGTAGCGACCATCCTAGTTGAGAATGATCTCTTCTCATGAAAGGAAAAGAGTACCAAGCATGAACATCCCAATTTCCATAAGTAAACTTGTGAGGTAGAGATTGACCTCAACTAGAGATGGGAATCAAAGGAATTCTAAGAACAATATGTATGGCATTACCTTGATGCTCAAGAAACACTTGGAGGTGAGTAACCTCAAGTGCAACCTTGTTGCCTTGCATTTGAACCTAAATAAACACATTAAAACAAACAATGACTTTAAAATAAAGGAAAAATATGATCAACAAAAATTCTACAATGAATAAAAATATTTTGTTTTTCCAAATGCTAAAAATAATTTCCACCCTGAAAGCATGCCAAATTTGAGTATATCTAAAAGGGGTTCTAAGCCAATCCCCTAATAGAAACATTTTCCAAGAAAAAGGCTCTAGTTGAAAAGACATAAAAATATCACAAATTCAAGTCTAGGAAACTTGATCTTTAGGGAAAAATAAAAACAGATGTTTACGAGATTCTCGATGACCACCAAAATGACATCAAGGATCTAGAATCCCCAAATGGGTTAACCTAGAACAAATAGGAAGGCCGTGAAAAATAATACATAAGGATAAAAGATCAATATTCAGCTCAATAATGTCTACCCAAATTATGCACTATGTACATTGACAAACCATTAATAGTGATTACAAAAACCATCTTTAATTTAAGGTAGACACCATAAAAAAAAGTAGGAAAAAGAAAATAATAGCCATTGTGAGGCTTGAAATTTCTAAATGAAGTATCAAGATACTATTTCCAATATTTCCACCATAGTTTGTAAGATTGAAATCCTAATGAGAGCAAAACTTTAAGATACTTAAGAGATTCTTGATGATCACAAAAATGATAGCATGGATCCAAAATCTGCAAATGGATTAACTTGGAACCAATAAGAAGGCCTTGGAAAATAATACACAAGGATAAATGATCAAGCTTTGGCTCAAGAATGGCTACCCAAATGATGTAGAGTGTACATTGTAAACCCATTAATAGTGATTACAAAAACCATCTTTGATTTAAGGTAGACACCATCGAAAAATGAGGAAAAAGCCAAGAATAGCCATTGTGAGGCTTGAAATTTCTAAATGAAGTATAAGGCTACTATTTCGAATATTTCCACCATAGTTTGTATTATATCATATCTATAGGGATATTACCAAGAATAGTTTCAAAAGTTTCATGATCCTAATTGGACTAATGAAACTTCAATTAATCTTTTGGCCAAGTTAAAAAGCTTTGGTTCATTTTAGAAAAGAGATCTAGAAGATTCTTGATCCCCTTTTTAAAAAACCTCAAAGCATAAATCTAAGGATTCTTAGCAGGAGTTTGGTCTTGAAAATATAAAATAGGGAACTACCATATTAACTATTGATTAATTGATAGACCACTACAAAAACCAAATCCATTCCATAATTCAACTAGGAATCAATGACTTCCCAATCTCTAAAAATATCTTCATCACAAAATTACCTCAAATTTGAATGAGATCTTTCATTAAATAATAATGACATGAAATCCCATCCACTTCCAAGATGGTCTCCCAAAAGGTACATAAGAAGAAATGCAAAGGAAAACCAAAAAATTTCATGCATCATTACCTTATAAAGCTCAAATGATGTTAAAAGGTGCAAGACAACTGAGAGGGGGGATGAATTAGTTGTCACCAAATTCAAACACAAAACTTCTAACACTTATCAACTTCACAACCACACTATTCTCTTATTAATTACGAGCATGAAATTCAAATAATAGAAAGCAAAATTAACACAATGAACACCAGATTTTACGTGGAAAACCCAATAAGGGAAAAACCACATTGAGAATTAACTCACAATATAAAGTGATAGCAAAACTAAATACAAGAGGCTCACTAACAAGGACTCACTGCCCAAATACAAAGGCTCACTACCTACAAATATAAAAGCTAACAAAAATATCCACCATAGAAATTTACACACACTCATAGCCTTGATTATAAGATTGCAAAAACCTTCAACTCACTACTTTCAGGAATCTAACACAATAAAGTATTGCTTCCTCAATTCACTTTCACACAACCCTGCTCTTCACACGTGGATTACTTCATTACTTTATATGATTTAATCCTCCACATCTCGACTTGCATTTATACCATCTTCAACCTTAGAAACTTTCTCCAAGGTTGGCCACATACACTTCATTTCATAAATTCAAATTAGGTCGGCAGCTCAACATTCCCGCGGTAGAAAGGAATGAGAGTGGACCAATTAAACTATTAACCAAGACCAAAAGCAACGTCTTAGATCAACCACACACTTCCTTAATTAAATTTTTTAATTCTCCATATGAAGTGTAAATGCCAGATCGGCCAAACCTAATGAAAACAAAAATGAACATTCAAGTACATGCTTCCCAACAAGAAGATAACGCGCGGATGATGCAAAATGCTTCATTATGCTCGAGAACACATCTCATATACCTTCGAACATAGAACACCTTCCAACAGTCCATCCAAACTGTGCAAACACACACAACTCTGGAACTAAACTTCTAGAGCACCAAACCACAAACATCTTTGCCAGAATCCAAAGAACACTATTTCAAGACATATTACATATTAGGTTTTTCATATGTTTCTTCTTTCTTTGGAATCTCTTCTTCTTTTTGTGATTCAGATTCTTCTTCAACATCTTCAACTATTGTGTACTAAGTTGCAACTTTTCATTCACTTTAACATTAGTACTTTCAACTATTCTGTTGAGTCTCTTATTGAAACACTTATATACTTTACTATGTGTAGAATATCAGGTAAGAATATGCCTTCATCACATCTAGACTCAAAACTACCCAAACCTTCTTCATTTCTTTTTATAAAGAATTTGCTACCAAAAATCCTAAAATAACCAACATTGGTTGACTTACCATTCCAAAGTTCATATTGAGTGTTTTTGGTATTTACTCTTAATTGCACTCTAATTAGAGTATACACAATTGAATAGACAACCTCTTTCCAATAGTTATTTGATAAATTGCCATCATGAAGCATTATCCTAGCCATCTCCTTGGCTATCCTATTCTTCCCTTTCGCTACACCATTTTACTGAGGTGTCCTTGAGGCTACAAATTGTCTTTTAATACCATGTTGATCACAATGATATGAAAACTCTCTTGAGGTGTATTCTCCACCCTTATCATACCTTAAGAATTTGATTTTGTAGTCTAATTCCTTCTCAACCATCTTCCTAAAAATCTTGAACCTTTCAAATGCCTCTGATTTGTGCCTAAGAAATGTCACCCAAGTCATCCTTGAAAAGTCATCAATGAAAAGCATGAAGTATCTCTCTCCGTTTAATTCTCTTGTCCTTGTAGGACCACACAAGTTTGTATGCACTAACTGTAAGGGTTTTGTAGATGAGTGTTATTTTTTCTTGAAGTTGATTTTTGTTTGCTTCTCATGTTCTAGAATTCATTGCATATGCTACTCATAGGCTTGTTAATTTTAGGCATGTCTCTTACATTTTGATTTCTACTAACTTTGACTAGATTATCAAAGATTAAATTTCCAAACTTTCTATTCCACTACCAAATTTCTCTCACTTGTCCCATAATACAAATGCTTTCATATCCATCTCTAGTTTTAGTCTATTTGAGACTATACACATTGCTTCTTGTCCTTAAACCATTGGCCACTAACTTTCCTAATTTCTTCCTTATTTCACAACCTTGATCATCAAACAAAATGTTATATCCACTATCAAAAATATGAATTACACTCAACAAATTGTGTTTAATACCTTCAACAAAGTAGACATCATTAATAGGTGGGTAAGTGCACCAAGATGGATCCCAAAAAGGGGGCTTAAGTGGCCACTTTTTTTTTCTGAAATCAAGAAATGCTGACCTTGGATGTGAAATTGAGGATAGTTACACTCAAAATTTTGAGATGGAACAAAAACAAGGATCGAAGTGCTCTGAGTCTACTTTCCAAACTACTAATTTATTTTCAAAATGGTTGAGATTAAGGGGTTAAACAAAGAGATGTACACAAATTGGTGTTGTTTTTGTCAGAAAAAACATAACATAGCAACTCTTGTACGACCTGACATGATGATCCTTTTTTTAGTTTTAATAAAATCGCTACGGTCAAAAGTTAGCTAACAACATCTAGTTGGTGCACAATTATTCTGATAATTTTTTAATGAATATTTGATTTTTTACTAATTTTCTAAGTGGGCACTTCCTAAAAAGCTGAATTTTGGCCATGCTCCCCCTACAATTTTTGGAAAGTAATATATTTTTTAAAAAAATTATTTGTTAAAATTTGTAGAATGGAGTCTAGTTTCTAAAAATGTAATTTATTTGAAATTTTAATGAATGGTTAATTTATAACGAAAAAAAATAGACATACAAACAAAAGAAATTATGGATGAAATCCCTCACATTGTCAGAAAGTGAAAAAAATTATATTGTTGGAAAGCTAAGAGAGAACTTAACATTACCAGCAATGTTCGATTTTTTGTCGATATTGAACCAAATGCAATCACGATGGTAACCTGAGAACCGATTTGTGTGAAAAAGAATTGTAAAATTGCAAAACATGTCTCTAGTGGTTGGGAATGCCCTCAAACCTTTGGGTTGGTATTCCAAGGAAAATACCAAAGCCAAGGCACCGAGGATTCCCAAAGAAACCTGCTTAGCGAGTGTTTTATATTGTGCTGTTATTTACTGGATTTTCACTTTTCTTCTCAGTTGAACATTTCTAGCAACAAATAATGCTTTCGCATTATTTATTCCTTTAGTTAAATGCTAATTTTTTGAATGTTTTTCATATGTTTGTATGTATATGTATGTTGGTGTGTAAATAAATCGAAATCGAGGATCGAAAAAAATCGAAATCCAGAAATCGAAATCATCAAAATCAATCCAGGCAGAAATCAATCGGCAAATCAGCAAATCAAGATCGGCAAAATCAAACTCAAACTTTGCGCATCATCAAAAATCGACAAGATCAAATCAAAATCTTTAAAAGAACAATCAAAATCAGGCAATCAAACAAAAAATCGACGTCAAAATCATCAAATCAGAATCTCAGAAATCAGCAGATCCACTTCTCAAACGTCGAAAAATCAAGCATAAATCATCCGTCGAAAAAAATCAGAAATCAAAAATCGCCAATCAAAATCAAGTCAGATCAAAATCAGCATTCATCAGATTTCAAATCCAGAAATCTCATCAATCAGCATCAAAACTCAGAAAGGTGCTGAGGGTGGGAGAGTTGGAGACTAGGAGGTGGGAGAGGGGTGGGAGAAGTGGGAGGGTTGGTCCAGCCCTCTCCTCCCCTGCCTCTCACTGTGGTCTCTCTCTCTCCACCGAACCCTCTCCCTCCTACCCCTCTCCCTACGTTATGTAGAACTAAAATTTTTAGGGAAAAATAAGAAGTAGGTGTTTGTCTGACCACCCTAACCACAATAAAATGATAATTTTTTTAAAAATATTTTAGATATAAGTAGAGGGCTCATGTCTCGATGTGATGCATACTTTTTTGTATTTTTTTTCCAAGTAAATAATTAATTATGAATTTTTTATTACAACTTTTAAAAAATATAAAAACTCGTATGTCTGACCACCTAACTTGGTCAAAACTTAATGAAATTCATTTTTTTTTTAAATCCTATAGCATGTGAAGTATAGAATGGGACACATGTTTTGAATTCAAAAAATGTGATACCATTTGAAAGCTATAGATGTTTTTCAATCAGCCTATCAATCAAGACTTTAGTCGTAATTCAAATAGAAAATGAATAATAATTATTTATTAAATTCAAAGTAAAGCATAATTTATATTAGTGGAAAGTTGAGAATCTCCTTTAAAAACCCTTTTCATTTCATTAATTTTGGGTAAAAAAAAGGCCATCAGCCACATACCCTACACATACCCATCATATCACCACTTTTTGGCCCATCATGATCCTGCACATACCCAGAAGATAGTTGATAGTATACCAGTGCAAATTTTGACAAGTTTTGATGGATAGCACTATTAGGGGGAGTTGGTTTAATTTTTTAAGAAGTTTGTTACTCTCATGTATGTATGTATATATCAGTCAAGGAGAGTCTATGAATAAGTCAAGTAAAATCATGTATATATGAAAGTAGGAGCAACGAATAGGAAATATGTATGCACCCTTTTCCCTTGATGTCAAAGGGGGAGAATAGTTTGGAGAAGACATGGAGAAGAGTTGATGCATGTTGACATCAATGATAAAGGGGGAGATTGTTGGAAGTTTGAGGAGTTTGTCATTGATATGGTTGTTGGAAACATGAGAATGAGTTTATATAGTGTTGTCATTGATGTCAACATTGTCCAGTTTGATGTGAAGATTGATGTATAGTTGGTTGGTGAAGCATTGATCTGTAATTAGAGTTTACAAAATTAACTTGTAAATTAAATCTAATTACAATAATTTCCTAATCTAATACAAAATTGTGTGATTATGCTTTTAACCATTGAAATTACAAAATAAGTAATTATAAATTCAAATACTCAATTTAAACTAGAGATAAAATTAGACAGAAAAGAGGAGAATAATAAGACAAGAGATAGAAGGATCACATGCAAGTTGATAATGGAGTTCCTCCAATGTGGACTACGTCTCTGGGTTCGCTTCTTAATGTTGGGACCACTTTATTGATATCGCCAAGCAAAATTATGCTTTGTTACAATACCTGAGCTCCAAGAACCTACAATAATCTCTCCACAATCTCTCACTCTTTTACAATTTTTGGTGTACAAAAACACCTTGTAAATTCTCCCCCAAAGAATTATTTCTCCAAAATGAACTTGAATAATTCTCCCTGTTACAATTCTCTCCAAGAAAATTCCAATACAAAATTCTCCACTCAATAATTTCCAATGTCCCTTTACAAATATCACCCCTTTATATACACATTTATTTGCTAATACAATCAACTGCATGTTCATCAATATCCACTGTCACATTCATCATCCACATAGAAATAAATAGCAGAATAACAAGCAACAGTATTGAATACACTGATGTGAAGGAAATAGTATCAACATTTTTGGATCTCCTAAATAGGAACATTGTTAGAAAATGAAACATTCAAACCCTCTTTTACCACCTCTAGTTGAAGCCCCGTTTCTGCTTTGCACTGATCCTCACACTGTATTGTTTTTGACATCTTATCATGATTAGAATCACCATGCTTAGTACCACTAGCTATTACAGACATAAGGGTTAATTTATTTCTTGCATTTACAATCATCTTCATATGCCCTGTATTTACAACACATCTATCATTCTTCATGTGATGCAATTTTACAATATATTCAATTCCATCCTTAAACAAATGATACTTATTATGTTCCCTATAGAAAATGGCCTTTCTTTCATACAAATAAGGACTACCTAGAACCATCCCACAGATGTCAAGTAGAATTACATCTAACTCTACCTCATCTACAAACTTGGATGTGATTGCAAGTCAGAGTTTACATTGTTGTGACACATGTAGTTGAGCATTATCATTCACCCAACCCAATGGATATGGCTTAGGATGAGGTGTTATCTTTAATCCCAATTGCTTAACAACTTGTTCAGAGATTAGATTCACTTGTGATCCACTATCTATGAGTGTATCAATCTTGGTTTGTTTAGCAATAGCCCTTATATGAAACAATTCATTCCTCTTACTTTCAACAGGTACTTCATTACAACTTAGAGAAGAAGCATGAGAACTAGTACTGACAATAGGATTTTTACCTTTGATACCCACAATTAAGATCTTGGTTTCATCCTCAGAACCTGATTCGAGGTCTTGCATAATAGCTGCAGTCTTCTACTTACCCTTTCAATCCTTCAACCATTTTGGATTCTGATCAAGATGTAGTTTCCAACATCTTGCATCTTCGTGCCCTTTCTTCTTGCAATGTGAGCAATAAGGCTTTTCGTCCTCTTTCTTTATAGTTGTTGTTTGTTGTGATTTCTCTTTCCCTTTCTTGCTTTTCTGCTTATTGGATTCCATCAATAGATTATCATGGCTATTCCTTAAGCTTGTTTCCAAATGGATAGCTTGCACACTAACTTCATCAATGTTAGTTGGATTAAACATAAGTATTATATGTCTCAAACTTTCATGTAATCCACCTATATACTTTAACAAAGTTTCTTGTGTGTATAAAGGAATGCCCAAAATTAAAGCCCTATTCCTAACCTCATGTGTATATTCATGCACACTTTGTCCTTTTTCTTGCTTTAATGATTTCCAATTCATTACTATTTTTTGCATATGTCCTAATGGATAAAACTGTTTCTTTAATGTAGCTATAAACTCAAACCAAGAAGAAATAATTTTTCCATAATGACTTAGATCCTCCTGTGTTCTACTCTCCCACCAAATTAAAGTTGTGCCTCCTAGGCGAAGAGTGGCTAATTGGATTTTTTGAGAATCCTTAGTAAACTTTTGAATTCTACAATAAAATTCAATTTTTTTAATCTAATTATCTAGTTTTTCTGCATCTAGTTCTCCATTATAGACTGGCAAATCAAATTTAACATCTAGTTTTAACAAAGGTGCATTAGCTTGCACAGGCTGTTTCTTTTTAGAAACATTAGATGAAGAAGAAGAAGAAGAGGATGGGGATGGAGGTTCAAGAGGGTCACTACCACCTCCTACTCCTTTACCTTTGTCTTCTTTTAACAAGGATTTAGCTTCCTCCTTCTTTCTAGCCTTATGTTCCTTTTTCCTCAATCATTCTTGTCTCTTTTGAAAAATAACTTCCACCATAGCCTTCATTTAGAGAAATGCTTTCTAGAAAGCTTTCTCATCAAGCTTTGTAAGACTTTGTTTAGCTGCCATTTCTACTTGTGGAAAAGTCCTTTGTTTTTCGATCTCTAGATTGAACTCTTCCAGTGCACCTTCTCCTTCCCTCAATTTCAACCTAGTTAACATTCACCACTTGCAATTTTTCCTGTTACACGGTTCTAATACCAACTCACCTCTCCTGCCATGTCACCACCTGCCATGTCAACTTGCTGATGTAATCAAAGTCAACTAGAGTCAAAATTTTGACCAACTGTAACTTCCACATACGAGTTTTTACAGGTATTAGAAGGGTGTGTAGTCCAAGTGGCATGTGTTTAGTAGGTCCACATCTCAATTTTTGAATAAATAGTTGGTGTATTTTGGTGTTGCCTCACCAACGGTACTGACCTACATCGACCTAATATGTTTGGGGTTGTGCAAAGTTAAAGGAAGTGTTAACCGAGCTTGTGTGGGAGCTATTATAGGTCCAATTCAACCTATCTAGATGTGTTAAATTTTTTGGATTAAGGTGTAAAGTGTGTATATTTTGAGCTTGAATTGACAAGTTATGGTTTTGCATGATACATCTAGTTAGGCCAACCTAATTGATGTAGTAGGTGCTTTTGGATGTAAAGGATATATATGCAAGATTATTTTTGGTGTTGTAGAGATGTGATGTGAGCTATAGAAAATGTGTGATGTGAATTCCTAAGTAGAACATGTGAATGTGATGTGCATGTAAAGCAGAGTAGAGTGTAGAAGTTGTGTAGTATGAACTGTGTTGATTCAATATATTGAGCTCCAATGGATCTGTGTCTCTTGCATATTATAGATGCATTATTAGCAATTCAAATATTGGTAGAGATCCACCCCTATCTTTTATTTATCTTATTCTCTAGATAGTGAGTCCACCTAGTAGTGAGCATTTCTATAACATGTTATGACTGGTTATAATATATATTGTGAGCTAATCCTCATCATGGTTTTTCCCTTTTTGGGGTTTCCACATAAAAATTTGATGTTCATGTGTGATGTGCTTTGATGATTTCTTTCATGATTTATTTCTTTACTACAAATTGAATATGATGTCTGGAATGAATTTTAAATGCTTAAGTGGTTCCAAAGAATATTGATTCACCCCCCCTCTTAGTATTCTAGGTGTTGAACAATTACAAAACAAGTTGCTAAATTATTTACTAAATTTTGATGTTCATTGTAGAGATATTTCAAAAATATCTTCAATAAAGGAACAATTCAAAAATATGACTATCCTTGTTCTCCACACTTTAGTTTCCATTCATCCAATAACTCTACCACCTATACATTTATTACTACCCCAACTCCAAAACATGTAAAAGAAAACAAAAAAACCAATCAATCATCCAAAATTTATATACTTTTACCTTCACCAACACATTTAATTTTACCTAGCCCTTGAGCCACAAAAAATTAGAGAAACAAACCAATCCACCATTCACTAGCACTAGGACTTCATCAAGGTTTACCTCGACCCAAAATTTACAAGTCCTAGTCATCCACCTCCATTACTAAAGCCATTTGTATCACATAGCTATGTGTACAAATCGTACTCTTCTTTAGCTTTTAATTATAACAACATAGTAGATGTCAAATTTGTATCAATACTTCATTTTAAAAACAACAAATTGTCAATCTTTTATTTATCTATAGATATTTGACTACAATTTGTAATTTACATTAAACTACTACAAATATAATTTTAATTACACATTTATAATAATATATGGTAAAATACTTACTTCCATTATAATCCTCTATGGGAAACATGATCCCAAGAACCTTGTGGCTAAGAGTCTTGAGAATAGGATACTCAATTTGATGCAATGCTAGAGGAAGAAACCACTTTCACTTGAATACAATTTACAAAATCAAGGATTTCATCCCTTTTGTTCCTTCAATTTTACAAGAGCACTTCATCATACAATGACTTCACAAAAGAAAATTTAGGGGTTTTCCAACTACTCTGCCCCAAACATGGCCTCAACTAAATCTTTCATCTTTTAAGAACCTTTACTAAATCAAATAAAACAATCATTAGAGTTTTCCCTTTCATCAACTCATCATTCCTTTATTCACAACCAAACTTCTAATAGCCTTCACTCAAACACCCAAAGCAACAAATACAATTCCAACCTTTTCTCTAACCTTCAAATATGTTTAAACAACATGAGAATGACTTATTAA
>VDFB02058048.1:0-13140 GCA_007258455.2 Sequoia sempervirens
AAAAAATAAATATAAAAAACAACCTAAAACTAACAAATTCAAAACAAAAAACAAACAATCCTTACCTCTCAGACCTCCTCTTCGATGTGGCGACATCCTGGTGATGAAACAACAATAGTTTGATGAAATTTTTTGCAAAATAGCTCCTCCCAAAATGTGAGCGTGGAAATTTGGGGTTTTGGTCGCGGATAGAAAAAAAAACATGGTCACAAGTTAGAATGATTTCAATTTTTTTTCCTTTAATAGCTCATAACACGAGCATGTTAGAACGTGCTCACGTTATGGGCTTATTGTGGCTGAGCCTCAGGCTCGTCACACCAAGCCATAACGCGAGCACATTATAACACGCTCGTGTTATGAGCTTTCAAAACTTTTTAAAAAAAATGGCCACAAATTGGCCACCCATATTTTTGCACCTGCCCATAGGTTGATGTCAACCTGAAAGAATGATTCCTTCACTCAACTCCAACATTGTGAGCCTATGCTCACAATATTTCTACCCGATGTGTCTAGTGTAGGAGCACATGGGTGAATGAGTAATCAACACCAATCAAAAAAATTGTTGATTTGTTTTCCATAGCTTTGGTTTTGTTTTTGGTTTGTCATCTTCATATTCGATTTCTCTTTATGAAAAATCGGGCAATTGTGAAGGGTGAAAGGGAAAGTTTAAATGTTGATTGGTTTTAATAACAACAAGTGCAAACTTGAATTCCATCATTTTGTAGTATCCATCATCTATTGAATTTTATCAAATGTTGTATTTGCAACTACTGTGGTCGATAAACATGCAATGTGGAAGCACACATTAGCACATGACCATTCTTCTTGAAGTGTATTTTGTTTTTAAAGCATATAGAAGCTTAAGGGTCGTGGATTTTGGAGGAAATTAGATTTTTGTTTGAAAAGACCGATAGAATTATGGTGGTCGATCAAGTGAAGATTAAAAGGCACTCATTGAAAGGAATCAACATAAAAATTAAAGAATGCAAATTAAAATGGGAGAGAGGAGGCCAGGCAGTGAAGGGAAGGTGAAATCAGAACACAAGCAAGAATCCGATGAGGTCGCGGGTGGAAGAAGAGATGCTTGCTAGGAATACGAAGGAGCAAGAAAAGACTTTGGTATTGTTTGTGTGCAAATTTAACGAGAGTGAAGGGCGTGTGCAAAGGGGGGAAAGAGTAAGCCTGTGAGAGGAGCAGAAAAGGGGCTGTAAGTGCATAAGTACCAATGTTTTCTTAATGATATAATAATGTGCAGATAATGAAAGGAGAGGCTCTGCGTGAGATGGAAGAGAAAACCAACAATCTTCAATTTTGAATGGAATAGAGGACTCTTCAATGGTGCATGTAGTAGGAGGAGACCGATTGGTTTGGACAAAGGAGTATTGATTTCATAAATAGCAGATGCCATACATTTTGGGGTGCATTGAAGAGAAGAGCTGCACTATAGGAGGAGGCCAATGTAATGTCCCATTTTAACTGATACTTAGCAACCTGAAGAAATAATACTTATAGTATGATAAGTTAAGAAAAGCTAGATGTTACATACAATGACATTGGTGAATGCAAAGAGCAGATTGAGAAAAAGAGAGAGATTGTAAAGCATTCAAAGTTACATAGACGTGAACTTTACCACATCAGAATATATTCACCGAGATTTGTAGACATGTAGAAGTAAACAAATTTAATGGTTGGTGGATTGGATTGACAACATCCATTATACAATTCATTTCAAAGTTGAATATAGCAGTGCATATTATTTCATCAGTATATTTCCAGCAACCCGCGTAAGTATAGTATATCAAAGCGGATCCATCTCATACAAAATACAGGATGAATATTACCGATTCATGTATTCGATCTAAAGAATGGTTATTTATTTATATACGTTGTGGTCTTTGAATATTGGGCACATTCTATCTGTCCACCACCATTAATTACACTCATCAAAAGAAATAATCCATCATCGGGTTCATGTTTTATGTTTTGATAATTGAAGAAACATCGTTGGATTCAGATAACGACTAAATCGATTTGATCATTGCTACCATCAACTATATCGAGGTCGTCATTCCATTGGCCTATCGCGTGAATGTAAACAAGGAGTCCAATAATCGCTAACTACTAAGAGTTATAGGGAGCCATATCGTATCAGATCCCTAACACTGCCGCTATTTGTTAGCTATTTATTATCCACCAATACTATACTCTCTGTCACCCCTTTGACTTCTTCTGCAGTATACACCTTATTCATGAAGGAAGGTACCCACTTGAAGCCGAATCGGATTATATCGTAGTGCTAAGTAAAGTACTCGACCCAGTATTATCATGAATCCTTTCCTTATATGATAACGTGACAATATTTCCATCTGTCACACCATCTAACAGAAGGAAAAATTGATATTGGAAGTATATACGATGAAACCAAGAGTATTATCGCTCTACCTATATGCCACTGTCAGAACATCTATCTATAGATTGTATTATCGACCCAATCATTATCTGTAGATATATGAAGGATTGCAACCACGTCGATCAACATCTACTAATTAATCATAGTTTCATGTATCAGGTCGTTTATGGAAGACTAAGGAAGTGAGCACTTAGTGTTTCTACAAACGATGCTTAATGTGGAGTGATTAACTAAAGCTCATGTCCATTTTGGTGGACATGGTTGTGAGACACAACCCTTCTATGCAGACATAAAACGATATAAAAAGAAGTGAGGAGTGAGTGAGAATATCATCAATTTATGGAATAGTAAAATACATAAACTTACAGTATTGGAGGTAGCAACTCTAAGGAGCCATGATCCCCCATAATAATGGTTCATGAACAATTAGAAAAACATCAGAAACAACATCCCAATTATATTGCATGCATATAATGTTGTATTCAAAATACGCAATCTACTTCAAAGAGGCATAACCTCTTACGTATTCAAGCATGATCCTAAAGCTTTTGTCAGAAACAACTATCATATGTACTTATTAATTTTTATAATCAAATTAATATTTAAATTTCATTTCATTGTTCAAAACTTTATTTTATTCATAATCTAAAAATTTATTTAATACTGGATGACAATTTGTGTCAATCCAATAAGGGATAATCGGAAAATCAAATGATCTACACCCCCGACCATTACAGTGGCATTAAAGCTAGTGAACCTACCAGCCTTTGGGTAAATGTTGAAAAAATTGATTAATCATGGCAACATAAAATATCAAACCATTGGCGAGAACACTCTATGAAGCAGGAGATAAACTTACTACAAAAATTCAATCACAAGATGATGTTTTGGATAGGCTTATATTGGCAGAATAATGTTTAATTCATATTGAGTAGTCATTCTAAGTATTAGATCTATCTCTAACGCCTATAATAACTTCCTTAAAAGAACACAAATGGTTGAGGCATCAGGATGAAGAGATCAAGTTGTTAGTGACTTCTTGTCTAATTGAGATTATGAGAATCTTGGTACCTCTAGTGCCCTATGATGACTACTTAATGAAAGAATTAGTACACCTGATTGTTGACAATAACGGAGATCTAGATGACACCAATGATAAGCACTACTCAAGAAGGGTGACCATATTGAAGACATTTGCAAAAATTAGGACAAGTATCCTTCTCATGGACTTAGGGTTACAAGATCTGATCCACAACATTTTCTATCATTTCTTCATCACCATTAAGAACGTACATGATAAAGGTGTGTTTGTAGCCATGAAAGATATTATGATTCTAACCATCCAGGAGAGTGATGTGTTCTCTCGACCCACCATATCTATACTATGGAATGTGTGGAAACAAGAATGGGTTCCCTCTCCAACTGCATATACATTGTTCCTCGACATCTTCACACAATGTGAAGAAAAATTAAGACTTCACTTGGAAAAATAAGAGCAAGAGAGGATCAATTCAGAAGATGAATGGGAGGAAGTTCCTTCAGTCCTACATACAAAAGATGAAGGCAAGAAACTGCAAGATGTGGAAATTATTCATGAAGAGGAAGATAAATCTTCATGCACTTGTTCTATCACAAATGAAATAAGTACTTGGTTTCATGAGGGACATGAGGTAACCACTAATAAGATGATAAAACTGAAGGAGGAGAGGAAACAAAAGATGAATTATTTGAAAGAGAAAATTGTCTAGTGAATGAAGATGGTGATAAATGTTTTGAAGAAATGCTCTATCACGCTATAGATGAGATTGAAAAACTTAGAAAAAAGAACCAAAAACTTGAGCTACAAATTCAATATTCCAATGAATTTAATAAGGAGCTAATACAAAGCCTTGGAGAATCTGAGAATATGAATGTTGATCTAAACATCAAATTTCAAGAGGAGTGTAGATCGAAGGCCAAATTACAAGAAGAATCTGAAAAGGTGATCAATGGTTTGAAGGCTCAAACAAAGAAAGTGGAGATAACAATCCTCAATTTGAAAATTCAAATTAAAGAAGAGAAAAGAATTCAAGAGAAGGTAAAATTCCAATTAAAAGCAAAGGAAGAAAATTGTGAAAAGCTAGAGTGTGAAATTGTTTCGGTGAGGGAAGAATTAGAGAAGATGACCATCAAGTTAAACACAAAGTTAAACACAAATCTCAAGTTTGAGAAGAGCACCAAAATCTTATATGACATCATTAATAAGCAAAGGTCATCATCAAATAAAACAAGACTTAGTTATATAGAAAATCAAACATTCAAAGATCCCAAAGAGACTCCTAAGAAGTCTAAAAGCCTTGAAGAAACTTTTAAAATCCCTATTTGTAATAAAGGTAACAATCTAGCAAAGACTTCTCCTAAAGTTGACAAGGACAATTTCAAGAAGTCTTCTCCTTTGAGACAAGAGCGTACATACAGGTTCAAGAGTACTTTTAATGGCTATTGCTTTTCATGCAATCATTATGGACATAAGGCAAGAGAGTGCAAAACACAAATGTGATACAATGATAGTTGGAACAAAAATAGAAGATCTTTCAAATCCTTAAGAAGGAACTATAACTCTTTTGTTCCCTTAGAAGATTATAGTATTGTATGCTACAAATGCAACAACTATGGACATATTACACAATATTGTAGAATTGACCTTGTGAAACCACCTAGACAACACAAGATAGAAGATACCATGACTAAACAAAAAGGAAAGTATATAAAAGTCTGGAGAAGGAAACAAGAACAAGACAATAAGAAGGATGAATCTATGTTAGTACAAACAACATTACATACACAAGAAATATCTCCTAGCTCATAAGGAGAAGCATAATTTATAGAAGAATTAAGTATGGCATTATCTTGATCACTCAATAGATGAAGCATCACAAAAAATTGATGAAGAAGAATTTACTTATAGATTGGTACAAGGGAAAGTAATTGGTATAATTATTGGATATGTTCAAAGATCATTGACTATGGAAGATTGCATACCTTTAACTCATGCATGTTAACTTGGCATTTACAAGTGTCTCCATGAGATTGAAGACTTGGGGAATAAAGAGATGATGCTAAAGCTTAAAGAAGCGAAAGTTATCTTATACTGATTCACATTAGAGAAAGAGACGATATTGTTGAAAAGGGAATGTTTGAAGCTCATTCCATATAAGAAGTTTTCATTTGAAAAGATCTAGCTATTAGTTGCACATCTGAAGTCTGCTAGACAGATATTGGGAAATGGGATTGGAATGACACCCAAAGACAGGATATTCAAAACATACATTGAAATAGAATGACAACTTAGAATCCTAGAATCATATTGCTTGCTTGAGGACAAGCAATTTTTGAGTGGGAGGAATTGTAATGTCCCATTTTAACCGATAGTTACAACCTGAAGAAATAATACTTATAGTATGATAAGTTTAAGAAAAGCTATATGTTACATACAATGGCATTGGTGAATGCAAAGAGCAAATTGAGAAAAAAAGAGAGATTGTAGAGCATTCAAAGTTACATAGACGTGAACATTACCACATAAGAATATATTCATCGATATTTGTAGACATGTCGAAGTAAAAGATATTAATGGCCGGTGGATTGGATCGACAACATCCATTATAAAATTCATTTCAAAGTTGAATATAGCAGTGCATATTATTTCATCAGTATATCTCCAACAACCCGCGTAAGCATAATATATCGAAGTGCATCCATATCACACAAAATACATGATGAATATTACTGATTCATGTATTTGATCTAAAGACTGGTTATTTATTTATATACATTGCGGTCTTTGAAATCGGGCACATTCTATCTATCCACCACTAGCAATTATACTCATCAAAAGAAATAATCCATCATCGGGTTCATGTTTTATGTTTCGATAATTGAAGAAACATCGTTGGATTCAGATAATGACTAAATCAATTTGATCATTTCTGCCATCAACTATATCGAGGTCATCATGCCACTGGCCTATCACGTGAATGTAAACAAGGAGTCCAATAATTGCTAACTGCTAAGAGTTATCAGGAGCCTTATGGTATCAGATCCCTGACATCGCCGCTATTTGCTAGCTATTTATTATCCACCAATATTATACTCTCTGTCGCCCCTTTGAATTTTTTTACAGTATACGCCTTATTCACGAAGGAAGGTACCTGCTTGAAGCCGAATCAGATTATATCATAACGCTCAGTAAAGTATTCGACCTGGTATTATCACGAATCCTTGCCTTATATGATAACATGGCAATATTTCCATCTGTCACACCATCTAACAAAAGGACAAATTGATATTGGAAGTATATACGATGCAACCAAGAGTATTATCATTCTACCTATCTACCACCATCAGAACATATATCTATATATTGTATTATCAACTCAAGCATTATCTTCTGATATATGAAGGATTGCAACCAGGTCGATCAACATCTACTAATTAATCATAATTTCATGTATCGAGTCGTTTATGGAAGACTAAGGAAGTGAGCACTTAATGTTTCTACAAACGATCCTTAATGTGGAGTGATTAACTAAAGCTCACGTCCATTTGGGTGGACATGGTTGTGAGACACAACCCTTCTATGTAGACATAAAGGATATAAAAAGAAGTGAGGAAGGAGTGAGAATATCATCGATTTATGGAATAGTAAAATACATAAACTTACAATATTGGAGGCAACAGCTCTAAGGAGCCATGATCCCCCATAATAATGGTGCATGAATAATTGGAAAAACATCATAAACAACATCTCAATTATATTGCATGTATATAATGTTGTATTCAAAAATAGCAAACTAGTTCAAAGAGGCATAACCTCTTACGTATTCAAGCATGATCCTAAAGCTTTTATCATAAACAACTATCATATGTACTTATCAATTTTTATAATCAAATTAATATTTAAATTGGGTTTCATTGTTCAAAAGTTTATTTCATTCATAATCTAAAAATTTATTTAATATTAGATGACAATTTGTGTCAATCTAATAAGGGATAATCAGAAAATTGAATGATTTGGACCTCAGGCCAT
This sequence comes from Sequoia sempervirens, assembly GCA_007258455.2. Taxonomy (NCBI): domain Eukaryota; kingdom Viridiplantae; phylum Streptophyta; class Pinopsida; order Cupressales; family Cupressaceae; genus Sequoia; species Sequoia sempervirens. Next base: position 7,479 of record VDFB02058048.1, read on the forward strand.
TACAACCGATCTATTAAGAGCAATGGCTATGAATTTAGAAAAAGAGCCTACGAACGGATTGAGATAAGAAGATTGAATGTCAAGAATATTGCCTCGTGATTTAAGTAAATCTTGTGTGTGTTGATTAATTGTATTAATTTGATGAATTGTGAGATGGTTGATTTGGAGTTTGTAATTGTGAAATTGGGTAAATTTGGTGATTCATTAAATTAAATAAAAATAAGTTTGTTGCTACCAATGATTTACAGAGGGTGTGGTTTATCTATTAGTGTGGATTTGGTGAGCTATAGTTGAGATTGTTTATAGCAACGAAAGGTTAGCTTGTATGCAATTAAATTCCGTTGATTGGTTGAAGTGGGCAGAGTATTGCTCGTGATTGGTGTTTTGTGAATTAGTTGGTTGGAAAAGGGGAGAACTCTCTTGCATCAATATTAGACTCATAATGTTGGATTGGAAACATAGTGAGCACATAGGTTCCAGAGCTGAACCTGACATCTCTACTACCATGTGTAACATGCCCATTGTTTTACCTAGCAATTTTACTATGTTTTACCCACAAGTGAATAGATTATGCATCTAGCATTTAAGAACAACAATTTTTTTTTCCTTTGAATAATAAATGCACATTTGAAACATAACCTTTCCAAACTTTTCAATTTGCACACTAAAGAATTCCTTTCATTAATATAAGTAATGATATTGCATAACCTCAATATGACATTTCAAGTTTAAAATTTCCATAGAGATGGATACAAGTTTACATACATAGCTTCATCAAAGCTTACTACATAGAAAGTACAAATGGTCTAGAATATCCTCCTCAAATCTTGGCCACCAACTGTGTGAGGAGAAGCATCACTCAAACACTTTTCTGCCAACCACAAACTCACTACGATCCCCCACACATCTACCAAACTAATGAGATGACCCTACCCTTCGATGAAGAGATTAGTTTGGTAACCTTATAACCCTAGCCTTTTCTAAACATAGTGTTGTGTCCTACAAATCTAGAGCTACCATACATTGGCTATAGCCTACATGTATGAAATTCCCAACCTAGTATGTAAACCCAAATCATAGTGAATTGACAGTGTAAATAGTGGCTACTTACACTAGTTTGGCCAAATAATTCATCACCTAGTACTTCGAGTGAAAGTCATCTATTTCACCCATCTTCCTAGCTTGATTTGGTTTTGACCATTCATACTCTATACCTAGGTTACCCCCTTTCCCATGGATTAAACTAACCCCAAGAATAACCCACTAACAACTCATAATCAAAATGACTTTAATGCCAAAGTAAATCTAGCAACTTCTTACTTGTGCTACATACGACTAGTATAGACAAACTATAAATAGTGTTGACGACTACATATAGTATCAATACATCACATTTATACAAATTCCCATATATAACCTGGTACATACACATCTATATAAGTATAAACTAATATGAAAGGTTTCTCCAACATAATAAACAACCAAGAAACATGCAAGTATATACAAGTATCCCAACACACTCAAAACCATTCCTTTCCAACATAAATGATAAAAGTATGGAAACTAGCATTCCTGTATTGATTAATCTCCCTTCCTATCTCAATACCTCAAGCATGTTTGCTACTACCTCTAAGATCAACTTAATTCCCACTTCAAACCTCTCACCAATTCTCTCAACAATCACAAATGCAAAATAGCAAAGCAACTCACTAACTCTCAAGCTCTCAACTCGCTAGCACCAAAATCACAACAGAATAGTAATAAAAAAATTATAATGAGAAGTGTAACAAATGGTAGAATGCACACCTCTATATATAATAAAATATGAGCAAACAAAGGCTACAAACAAGCTAATACTTCTGCCACCTTACTACTCCCATGCAATAACTCATCTAACTTATAGTTTCGCAACACATAACAGTCCTCACAGTTCAATTGGCTGAGTCGACTTGTTTCAAGAGACAAGAAGACTCTTTTACTGAGTCAATGAACAACAAACCTCTTAGCAAGTTCCCTACTTGGTTTCCAAGTTGACTACCCCTTTATATTGCTACCAACTTATCATTGACTGAGTTTATGCACATCTACAGGTTGAAGACTTCATTTTTTCTTTCAAAAGCTATAGGCTTTGGCGCCACATTTCATGTTTTGGCGCCCTTATAGATAGCACTACTAAATACTTATTCCAGCATTCAACTTTATTCATTTCCTTTTCCAACGTTTCAACAATACCTGGATAGATCATTTTATATAGCAACACATAAGCTTGGTTCAAATATACTTCCACATGCTATATACATGTGTTGCCTTTGAAACAAATAAACAATGCTTTTTAAGCTTATATACTATGTTAATAACAATGTGCCATGTTTAAGATGATGTGTTGTCCCAAATACAATGTGCTATAAAAGCTTATTACACACTGTAAACAATAATATATATTTGTTATTATATATATATGTTTAACATATTATATCTATGTATATATATATATATATTTTGTCTCATACGTATGTTTATAAAATACATTAAAATTTATCAATTAACAAATATAAAAAAAAATATTAAAAAAATATTATATGTATTTACACACACATATAAATAAATATATTAATATATATTAAATATATATGTACATATATATATTATTTATACATATATATTAATATATATTATATATGTATATACACACACATATAAATAAATATATTAATATATATTATATATATGTATATGTATTATTTTAATATCTTTATATAACCACTTACACTCTTATTTCCATAGATCAACATATATACACGAAGTGTATATATAAATATATATGGCATCTCCATCCGATCGCTATTCCCATGCATATGGGTAATTCGTCTATGAGCATGTGTAGATACATCTATCTACATATACTCATGCACATATTTACTCATGTGTATGAGTTTACTGCAAATACATACATATATACATATATATATACATTTTATGTATATATCTCATCAATATAAACATGAGCACATAAGGAAGAACTCACACTCGATAAAGAGACTCAATCACATAACCTAAATCAAGCACATTCATAGAAAAGATCATAACCCAATACAAACATTCACATCCAAAAATAAAGATCACTTACCTTTTCCCAAACTCACTTGACTCGACATAGACCAACTAGGGTGAGTGTGTGTATGCTTAGTTATGCTCATTAAGGGTTACTAGACCAAGTCCTTCTCCTGAGTGATACTTCTCCTCTCTTTCGCATGTTTGAACCTATTCCTGTATTCAACTTAACACATCATAATAGTAGTTAGCCGATCATAATACAATCATATGCATCATATTTAGAATCATTATAAAACATCAAATTAAATCAATCAATCATTCATTATATTTCCAATGAAGATTCATAAAACACGTTTATATATTAAAGAAATTTAACCAAACAAGGTAATAACTTAAATAGGTAATTGCGCATGGGGTGTAACAAGCTCATAGTTGTGTAAATGACATAGGGTCAAATATGAACTTGATAGAAGAATATAAATTTAGGATCTAAGAAACTCAAAGGTCCATTTCTAGTGAATATTTAATTTAACTTGTTTATCCTTCAATTAGGAACATTAAATCAAAATGTACTTCTTGCTATTCTAAATAAAAAATATAATTATTTTAATTGAAATTGTAATGGCGTGAATTTTCACCCTAGGAAAATTCCTCATTTCATCACCCCTACCTTAGAAAATACAAATTTGATGATGCAAATTATTCTGCTACCACCTTTCTCCATCCACCTGGTTGTGTCTTTTTGTATCAGTGGAAGAATTTCTATCGGGGATGTGTGTGCATCACGCGGATGTCTACACACCACATTTCCATTCTAGCAGTATTCCTACCCCTAGAATCAGTAGAAACATTGTGTTTCCTATTGGGTGTGAAGTGTAACATCTCCTGCCTCCTTGATCGATGAAATTCGGTCCTTTTACCACCCTTTACTAATTCAAAACTATCAATTATAATATCTTTCACTCTGTTGGACTGTCTCTTGGCTTCTACCCACTTGCTTCACTCTCTCTTGCATTCTAGCTCATTCTACTCTTATTCTCTTTCTTCTACACTTCTCTTGGCTACAAGCTCTTCATTTTTGGCTACAACACCATGTTATTGTTGCAACACTACCGCTATTGGAGGATCGTCAAGATTCTTCCTTTTGTTATTGGCCTTGAGTGCTCATAGTTGAGAAGGTGATATTGTTCTTTGTTGTCTATTTGTATCATCTTGTTTATTGAGTAGCATTCTAGTTGTTTGTGCTCTGTATTTAGCAATACTATTTCCTTTCTACTTTCTCCATCACTTTCTATACTTTGTGGCTATTTGGTTGTTCATGGAGGTGGGAACACCAAAATGAAGGTATGACTAAGGCAGACCTTGGACACAACCCAACATTTTTCTCATTTCTGTGTGTAGGTTCTTTTGAGTGGAGCTACTTGAAGAATCAACTTGTGGTTAAAAAGGTATATTTTCCCACTCTTTTTTTCATTTCTAGCATTCCTTTTGTTGTACTCGCAATTTCTATACTTTTCTTGCATTGTGTTAAAGTATAAAACTTAAATAGTTAGATAGTTGAGTAGACTCCTTGTTTTTTGTCTGCTCTTTGGACCCCTATCCGTACAAGATTATGGCACGTCCCTAGGACACTAGCACACCATGCTAGAGTCTAAGATCCACGCTACCATCCTCAGAAAATGAGTTGTTTGGGCAGCAGACCGAACCTTTGAATTTGACTCTTCCTGCCCTGTGAACATATGGTTTTAGCAAAGGAAAGCAACAAGTTGCTTTCCCTTCCTTTTCAGCCTCAATACCTTGTCCTTTTCAACAAGTTTAGCAAACTAGAGGTAGTTTAGGGAAGCTTGTTCCTTGGGACTTTCCTATGACCTGGTGTCTCAAGAGTGACGGGTCCCCCTTCTTTATAAAAATAAAGCATAGAAGAAAAAAGAAGATATATTAGAAGATAGACATGAATATTATTTCTCTAGGAAAACCTTTTAGTGTAAAAAATATAGCCTTAAATATAGCTCCTTGTTAGGATCATAAAGGTGCCATTTACCTTGCAATCCTATGTATATTTTATGTATCTCCAACACCATTGAAAAGTGTCCTTGGATGCCTAGGGTGCAAGTAAAAGTTTATTTATAATTAATATTTTATGATAATCTATGTATTAGTTGTTATATGCATTCATGAAGGAGGCAGTGTTGACAATGGTGGTTATAAATCTATTTTTAGCAAATTTCTCAACTTGAATGTGAGAATTAACTAATAGAGAATCTTGGATGTTTTTGGTGGCTCCCATATAAGTTGGGTGACAATTTTGGATGTCTACCTTGCAATATGGGCCATTGTGGGTGAGTTACAAGTCAAGATTCTATTTATTATTAGTATGAAGGTCTTATTTCATACTCATTTCTTATTAGGAGTTGCATTTACTATTCTTAGAAGAACCTCTTCACTTTGGATGTGAGATTTTTTATTTTACCATGGTTTTATGGTATATTACTTTTGGAAACAATTTGTGGTAATTTTCTCCCATTTCTCTATAAATTGGAGGTATGATCTATAGTAGTATCATAAGTTTATTTTCTAAGTATATAGGTGTTTCTAGAGTGCTATTAGA